>APFE031498813.1:268286-290325 GCA_000404065.3 Pinus taeda
ATGTGCTGTTGATCACCTAGCCAAAGGAGGATTTGACGTCAGAACTATGGTTGTATTCTTCTTTGTTTATCAATAATAGATGACTATTATTATGGTTCCACTCTTATTGTTCTTTGTAATGATGACGATTTATATCCTTTCTGACTGATATATAGTTGCATCTATTGGATTTTATGCTTGTGTTTGTGTCGTTCTTTGCATGTGCAGGTGTCCATTCATGGGGATCGTGGGGATTGTGACCGGCCGGAGCAAAGGAATAGGAGCATCAACTCTTCTACAAGTACTAGCATTGGAATCCAGGTAGGCCCTCATCATTGGTCTTTGATTTGCAATTAGGAACCTGCATGATAGTGTTATTTGATTGTTGCTAGACCCCATCTGGGCTAGTAGGGATTGCCTCTGTCCACAGAGGGGATTTACCTCCGCAACAATTTGGCAACTCCGCTGGAGAGTTGGCTTTTTGTCTTGTTGTTTGATTTGTCTTGTTATTTGATTTGTAAACTTTAGACAGAGCCTAAAGTACAGCCAGATAGCCTTCGAAATGCTATTGCTTTGCATTAGCAAAGTAGATCAATGCCACTTCAGTCCATCTCCGGTTTGGTTTACGAAGTAAACGGCTTGGAACTTGCCTTGTTTATTGGTTGTTTCTTGGTTTCTCCTACTTGGTTAGCCTTTTGGGTTGGGTCCTTGTGTTGCTTCTTGCCCCTTGGTTTACCTAGGTACTGTTGACTTAGCTTTGGCTCGTTTGTTTTTTATTTTTCCATAGCAAACTCGGCTAGCACTCTTTTATAGCGTTACAGTCGTGCCAGTTGGCACTAGTTTCTCATTGACAACCCGCGCCAATCCCTGAAAGGCGCTAGTTGCAGCCTGACAGTCGTGCCAGGCCTGGAAACTTTTGAAGTTTGCTTGGCTGTGAGCCCTTTGAGCTTGGTTTTTGTTCTGGGTGCCTTTTTTAGACTACTTGAGTGTGTTGGAGTGTGATTTGACTGGCTTTGATCATTACCCTTTGGGTGTTTGCTTTTTTCCATCGATTTCACATTTCTAGCCCTAGGGCATCTAGTGGCTTTGTGTGTCAAGCCTTCTTTAGGTGTTTTGATCTTCTAGTAGTCCAATCGACTCTCTGATTACTCCCTTGCACTTGTTTGGTGGTTGCAAATCATTTTATTGCATTATTTGGGTGACTTGCTTCGTCTTCACTTGAATTTTGCTTCGTCTCACTTTGAGCCTAGATTACATGGCTCATTGGTGTCTTTGGGACTTTTCTCGTTCTTTGTAGGTTTGCTTTGTGATTTAGGGAACTGAATGTGTTTGTATTGAATCGAATTTGTTTGTTATCGTTTCTCAAAGTTTGTTTAATGCGCTTTGCCATCGACATAAAAGAAAAAATCTCTTTTGCTTTGTATTAGTTAATGAGAATTAGAGCTTTTCATTTTGATTAGTGATTAGTGATCTTAAAGAAAAGTTTGTTAATTTCCACTAGCTGCATTAGGGAATTTCTTTGTTGTTTTGTGACCATTTCATTTGCGTGAAAGCTCTCAAACTCTCTTGTAACTAGCATTCATCGAATGAAATGACATATTTTGGCATATAGTTTGCATTTAGGGAATTTTGAGATATTAGATACGGTAAGGCCTGAAAACTGAAACCTAATACAAGTTTAACTTTAAAATGAACTGAATAAATCTAACAACACATTGGAACATAACGCACACTATTTAGAGGTCTAGGCTAGAGACATGCTCCGGCATCGTTAAACCTAGTCACTTTTGTTTCCACTCAAGGTTGGGTGATTCCTCCTTCTGTGACTCAATAGTGGTCTAGTACGGATTTGTGCTCCCACGTACCGTCGAGTATATGGGAAGACCCCACTAGGTTATCATCCTTTATCCATAGGAAGCCATGTCTGCCACCTTACAACCCGTAACGCACCGAACATAGCATTCGGGAAGATTGACTGCCGTACGAAAAGTCCTTGGTTTTCATACGATTGCCAAGGTGTATATGCAATTTTACAAATTGTCTGGTAAACCTTTTGCCTATTTCTCCAGAGTAGTCACTTTTGATCCTTTTCGGACTCCCTAAAGAAAAGGCTCATCTGAGCATTTGTCACTTTGGACTCATTAAACATTCGAAGGCGACTATAGTCATCTTTTTGTCCTTTTCTCGACTCTCTAAAGATGAAAAGGTCAAGTTATGTCCTTGTGTCTACAAATTAAATTACCCGCGATCACATGCCCTGTTAGATTTTGTTTGTTGGCCATTTGATTGTGTGTCTTGGCTCTTTTTCAGCCCTGTGTGTGATTTTCAGTTTTGATGGCAACTTTTCCACAGTTCACCAACCCAGGAATCCCCGCTGAAGGGAATCCTAGTCATTTTCCTCCTTTTGGGAATGTTGGTGCTCCTTACATGGCAATGTTGTCCCTTCCTGGGTTAACTATTGGGTTGCCTGTTTGGTTGTTCTCAACCTCTGTGGTCCCTAATGTTTCAACTATTAGTCAATCAGTTCCTCCACGCGAACAACATCATGTTGATTCCAAGGTGGACCTCTCCCCCTCTTAACCTGTTTCTACGTCTCCATCTTCTACTTCATTTGGTGAAAGTCTGGATTCAAGTAACCAGGTGGCTAAGAAGAAGAAGAAGAAGTTGCCTAAGCGAGAGGCTAAAAGTGCAACAACTGCCCCGAGTACAGCTTTGGTCGGAACTCCTTCTGCTCCTCCACGGAAGGTTAAGTTTCCTTGTAAATTGTGGAAGGGAGACCATCTTCTCCGTGATTGTCCTGGCCTTCTTAAGGTCTTAGAAGTATGGTCTCACAATTCGGCCTGCCCCTCATCGCCCTTTGGAGCTCATGGTGATGTTACCCTATCAACTGGCTATGGCAAGAAGAAAGGGAAGATTCGATTCCCCTGTAGGCTATGTGAAGGCAACCATCTCCTTCACCTTTGTCCGCTCTTGGATAAAGCTTCCGCTGTCTTGGAAAGTCTTACAGATTCTTCACCCCAGCTCCTCGTTGATTATCAGAGGCTCTCTTCAGATCCTCCCCTTGTCGACAAAGAGATTGATTTAGATCCTTCTCTTGTCCATCCTCCTCTTTCCGAACTGGGTTGTGCTAAGCCTGTTTGGGACTAACCATTGGTCGGAGAGAGTGTCAACTTGGGTTCACCGCCTGTTGATCACTCTGTTTCAGAAGAGCGTCATGCTCATGTTCTTCTCGTCTCATCAGATTCTCCTGAGTCCAAAAATGACTCTCCTATCCCAGCTGATCCCGGGAGTCCTTCTTTGGCGTAGGGGGGCAATCATACTATTCCCTACCAAGTAGTTCAGTCGTTTCCTTCGACTGGAGTCACCTGACTGCTTTCTGCCTTCCATCCCATGTGCCTTTCCAAATCACAATACATGCCTATGATACGACAATACCTGGCACTGTCTTGGATGAAGGTGCATCTGTCAGTCTTATGCCTTCTACTACTTGGCAAGCTTTGGGCTCCCCACAGCTTGTGCCGGTCGCACAGAATCTGATGGCGTTTGACGGAGGAACCAGTCAACCATTAAGAATCCTTTCGAAGTTCCCTATTACTTTGGGAGGGAAAACCGTCTATATACACGTGCTGGTTACCCAAGGTGCTTTAGATTTCAGTCTTCTCCTTGGTCGTGACTATATTTATGCCATGGGGGCCCTTGTCTCTTCACTTTTCTGTGTGGTTTGCTTTCCACACGACGGAAGGATCGTGACTATAGATCAATTGTCGTTCTTTAGTCCCCCAGTGCCTCCTGCGCAGTTGTCATCCCCTCCTGGTTTTTATCCACCGGTTGTATTTGCCCCGCCGCAAGTCAACTATGCGGCGACTTATCCCGTGCCTATATTCAGTGATGTCGCCGTCGTGCATAGTGTCCTGGGGACATTAGGTCCTGACTTCCAAGATGTGATCCTTCCACCGGGAGTGACACTCTTGGAACTAAAGACTTCTTGTTCAGTATGATGAAGTTCGTTAAGAGCATAGTCCGCTTTCCTATGTCAAGCTCCTTAAAAAATGAAACTGGGTCTGGTCGGAGCATAGTTCGCTTTCTTATGTCAAGCTCCTTAAAAAATGAAACTAGGTCTAGTCGAGCATAGTTCCTGGTCTTGTGTCAAGCTCGTTAAAAAATGAAACAAGGGTTATGAGGATAGTTCTTTTACTGTTTCAACCTCATTAAAAAATGAAACAACTCCCTTTCCCAATCGAGTCTTTTGATTAAGATCTCGTAAAATACGAGTCGAGTCTTTCCAAGATCTCGAAAGTGAACCTTCATTCCACCCACTTTGTTGAATGCAATGAAACTTGGGGGCATGTACCTCATTTTGCATCATTATGCTGGGGGCATGCAAACTTATAACAAGCATACTTTTTCGTTTCAAGCTTGTGTAAACGTGAAACCGAATCCAAGCAGAGTTCTCCATGGTTCAAGCTTGTGTAAAAATGAACCCATATCCATTTTACATCTCATGATTGTTGTCTTTATCCGCTAAATTCTATTAGATGACCCTTGGTTGTTTTCATCCCATCGCCACCATCTCTTTGGCCGATCACATGCTTTCACTTGCTTGTTTTCCTTTCCTGAGGGACCGCAGCGATGAGTGGTTTTATTAGCCAGCCTCTTGACCATTACATGTTTTGAGCAGTTCCACCATTGCCGGAACCAGTTGCTACCCTTTATACCACTCGTTCCTCTAGGATGAGTCACCTTTAAGCTCTTTTCTGACTTGTAAAATATGAAAAGATTGCCGAGTATTTTTTCCCTTTTTGACTCATTAAAGAGAATAAAAATGGAGTTCTGCTTTCAGCTCTTTTCTAGCCGTTTAAAGATGGAAATATTGCCGAGTTATTCCTCTTGAATCGTTAAATGTAAATAAGAGGCGGTCGTCTTTAAACTCTTTTCCGACCGTGTAAAGACGAAAAGATCGTCGGGCCCTTGTCGTTTCAGGCTCATTAACGGTTACGAAACGATGTGGTTTCAGTCGCTTTTTTACTTTTTCAGGTCGAAATCACTAATCATGAAAAGTACTCCTCGATCGTAATGGTCGGGCGGTTATTTCGAGTATTGTTTTATACTTTTCAAGCTCAAGAGACACAACTTTGAGAAAAAGGACACCCCTAGTGTTTACTTTTCTGCTCTCTTTTCAAACTCTCTAAACATGAAAAGGCGTCAAGTTCTTCCTCTGTCAGACTCGTTAAAACTTGATGACATTGGATTCCATTGAAATGACGCTTTACAAGCATATGCTATCCCCGTCAAGCTTGTTAATAAAAATAACTGGGGTACTCGCCAGAAATGGTGGGGAAAATGGAACCAGAATCATTGTCGTGTCAGTAGTATGTCGCTCTTGAACATGGCACTTGTCTGCATTCGTGTCTGGGTGGGGACATCTCATCTCATTTTTCACTTGCTTCCATGGGTTTGGGTGATCCTGTTTGACCTCTCATCTGCTCCTTGCCTTGTCACCATGACCTCTGATCATTTGATGTCAAGTACTGCCAATTCCACTGTCGTGCCGCCGATATGTTCAAGAGAAGTTGACCTCTGCGAAATAATCAACCTCCCTCTGATAACTCAATAATCCTGATTCACAAACAAAATATTATCCTCCTCTGTTTCGCGTCGATGATGTGGGAAACACTATGGCCCACCTTCGATCAAGGTCGCTTCCTGTCGACTTCGACTCATTATCCAGGAAGTTGACCTAAAGACTTCCTTCTGGTGCCTTGGAGCCTCCATGCCTCAATGGCAGGTTCTTCCTGTTCAATGCAAGGTTTTCATCATTGGCCTCCGATCGAATGATTCTACGTGTGTTCGATGTCGGCTCACCGTTCGCACGCCGTATATTGTACCTAAAGTACCTTGAGGGCCACTGTCATTATTGGTGGTACCTCTCGCATATGTTAACAGTTTTCATCATTGGCTGGTAATCAGACGATGTTCTTGCATGTTCGACTTCGACTCCCATATTCGCATGCTTGAACTTGTACTTTGTTCGGGTTGAGATGGAGCGCAAGACCCTGGATTTTGTCTGTTGGGATCCAGGTTGTGATTTTGTGGATTATTATGATTATTACATGACTCGTTCACTAGATGGTTGCGACCATGCCTGAGTCTATTTTTCGATACTCACTGGATGGCTGCGTCCATACCTTGGATCTAGATTCTTATGTACTCTACTATGGATGGTTGCGCCCATACCACATTTATCATGTACTTGAGATATCAATTGTACTTCTCCACGCAGGTTTTTCGGCGGCAGTGTTTTCGGTTGGACATGTTCTTGTAAAGCATTTCACCCCTCTCTCTCTCTCGGGCCTCATGCTTTAGGGGGCATCTGTTACATAGCAATTTGTCACCGTCCCTGTTACCCCTTTCCCGCATCTTGGAGGACTCATTCCGGGACCTACGAGAAGTGACATGACCTGCAAACACTTGCATTACATTCCCCTGAACTTGAACTTCATTTGCCCTGAAGACATCTCCTGCTAAAAACCCATAAAAATAGCCCTTTTTCCATTGGCACGGTTCCACAGTGCAGCACTCGCGCCAATGGGGGAAATCGTCCAAAGAGGGTGCGCCAGTTGGCGCTCTGTCATAGAGTAGCACTTGCGCCAACCATAATCAGTGGTGTTTTTTAACAAACCAACAGCGGAAGATTCATCCTAACAAATTCCTGGACTGAATCTATCTTGGGTTGGTTAGTTTGGCTTCAGATCTCCATAGAGAGGAAGTGGTTTTCCACCTCTCATGGAAGCTTCTTTAGTGATAAAGCCAATCCCATGAATATTGTGGATGATCCCAACTTCCCCCCCCCCACATCTACAAAAGCTTGTCCATTTTCCTTGGCAAGCTAGTTCCAAAGATTAAGAATTGTCAAGTTACCAAGAGCTTCATACTGTAAGAGCCTTCTTCATTCCCATAAGGCCAAATCTAAGTAAGGAGATTCTTGTCTAATAACCAAGGAGAGAGAGGCTTGTTCCCATTCCCAACAAGCTTTGCAAGACATGTGTTGTTGATCACCCAGCCAAAGGAGGATTTAACGTTAGAACTATGGTTGTATTCTTCTTTGTTTATCATTAATAAACGACTATTGTTATGGTTCCACTCTTATTGTTCTTTGTAATAATGATGAGTTATATCCTTTCCAACTGATATATGGTTGCATATATTGGATTTTACGCTTGTGTTTGTGTCGTTCTTTGTATGTGCAGGTGTCCATTCACGGAGATCGTGGGGATCGTGATCTGCCGGAGCAAAGGAACGGGAGCGTCGCCTCTTCTACAAGCACTAGCGTTGGAATCCAGGTAGGCGCTCATCATTGGTCTCTAATTTGCAATTATGAACTTGCATGGTAGCGTTGTATGATTGTTGCTAGACCCGGTCTGGGCTAGTAGGGATCGCCTCTATCTGCAGAGGGGATTTACCTCCTCAACAGGCATAATGTGGCTTCCTCCAAAAAAACCCTAACCATGCCTTCTCTTAGTGGAAAAGTTTTAAAACCACACAGTTTTTAATTCCCAATTGTTTATCCAATGAAATCTAGCCCTAAACCATCATTTATAAGAGTTGATGCTTTAGATCCAAAGCATAAAGGTAGTTCTAAGGCGTTATTCTCCAAAGAAATCTTTGAAAGAGGCAATGTATTTCTCTTAAATCAAAGTCCTCCTTTTGTTGCCATCAGTTTCCGACCACCATAATACCCTAGTCTTTCACCTCGGGCCTCAACTACATCACCAATACAATACGCCTAGGCATGTACAAACATTGGCCATTCCTGTCAAGTTTGTTGATGACTTTGGAACATGCATTCTCCCTATTTAAAAACCCCAAATTTGCACCCAACCTTGAAGTTCCAAGAGGATCTTTATGAGGGAGGGTTGACCATTGAACACTTACATCTCTTGAAGGAGTATTCATTACATCATTTACCTTTGGATTAATATAGATTTGATAACCTTCAAGGGGACCTTTAGTGAAATCAACTAACTCCTCTTCTATCGCTCCCACCCTTGATAATAATAAAACTAACTATAAAATTATCTCCACCTTCTTAGTATCACAAAAATCTAGCCACTTATATTTATATTTAGTTATCATATATTATTATCATCATTGTTTATTAGAATAATTATGTTTTAAAAAATTATATAAATAACATGATTAGCAGACATGACAACATCCATATCATACTAAATTATAAAGTTAACCCTTTTTATTACAATAAACATGATTTATTTATTTATTTTAATCATGGTGAATCAATAACTCATTGGACAATCACGCCCAAGATCAAAAATACCAGCTACCACTATAACACAAGGAGTATATCCAATAGCTCGCAAGTTAGATATACCAATCACTTAAAACTTAGAAAGAGTCGAGATGTTATGAAGGCCACAAGGGGAGCTCTATGTCAATGGTCAGTTATTCGAGTCTAATCACAACAAGCCAACACATCCCTCATAGAAATTAAAACTAAATAAAGAAAATGACAAAACATTATTCCGACCACTAAACCTAAACCAACGAAACAATAAACCTACATCGAGAGACGCTCTATAACCCAATATGGGGGTGGTGTAAATGTTTGTTTGTAAACATTTACATGTCGGCTTAATTAAAAAATAATAAAAGGCTAAAAATAATACAGAGTCCCATATAGGGGAGATGTTGTAGTATCCATAACATTTAAATGTTGGCTCAATCAACAACAACAAAAAATCAATTTATTTTAATTTTGTTGTTATTAATAAAATTATGAACATTTTTTAATATAAAAGAAAATCATAATATACATATCACATTAAAATAAATAACATATAAATAGTAACTATAATTTAAGATCAATTTTACCATATAAATTAAAATAATGATTCTATGACCATATTTATACGTAATTAATAATCACATAAAAACTTAATACTTATAATATAACAAGATTCTTAACCATTATATTCACCCTCACTTTACCATGGATATTATTAACTTTAAATAGACTTTGTTACAATATCATGGCCTATCAATACCACATGCCCAAAAACCATAACTCATTTCACAATCAAAATATGTTTATAAATATTTTAATTTAATTTAATTTAGTAACATCTTTTTCCTATGAAAAATACCATAACATTTTTCAGGCATAATAAACAAAATTACATTTTGCATATATGCTTTTACAAAAGGCGCATTACTAAGTATTGAAATAGATCCCTAAGAGACTCTAGAGAATACATCAAAATAGATCGTAGATTTTAGCTAGCCTAAAATCCCATGAGATGCATCAAACCATAAGTTGATTAATAACAACAACAAAAACTGTCCATCTAAGAATAGTACAAAAAACCCAACCCATAAGACACTGATAATATATACATGATCACAAACTGAAAACAGAGTCTAATAAGATAACCATCCAAAAAAACTAATACAAGAGAAAATTAAAGGATCATGAAATCAAAGCTGCAAAAATTGATCATCCATAAAAGGTATATGAAAATAACTATAATGGATTCCATTCAGTCTCTCCTTGATGTCCCAAAGACCCTGAGCTAGCTATAAGCCTTCTTTAGAAAGCATGTTCGCCTCTTTGTTCCTGTCCCTGGAAATATGAGTGCATGTGACATGTGAGATAAAAATATTTACCTTTTGTAAATCCTCCAAAATATGAACTATATGAATGTTATGGCGTTGTTGAATTTTGTTAACCCAATTTATAACCAAGGAATCACCATAAACTTGCAGATAGTCACATCCCTTATCCATAGCAAAGTCAATCATAGAACGACAAGTTAAAATCTTAGCCAAGTTATTTTTACCATGCTCTAGCCCCATACTGATATATAAATTATGTTGGTCATAAAGATGAAGGATAAAACCACCATCACAATTATGATCCACTCCCTACTCAACCCCATCAAAATAACCCCGAGGATGGGATTTGTCTGGCTCTTCCTGGACCACATTCTGGATTCTCAAAGGGACCCTTTGTTGTGGAAGAAGGTCCAAAATGACTAACACTTCAACTACCAACCTATCCGGATATGAATATTTGTCTTGAAATATTTCTTTACTGCAAGCCAGCCAAACACCCCAGCAAATGAGAAGGGGCAGGGCTTTGAAATATCTGGTACTTCTTCTCTAGAACCACAATCTCCAATGACCCTCGACAAAATTCCCATTCCACTCACATAATTGGCCAAAAAATGATCGACATCATTCCTAAATTCAACAGACAAAAGGATATTTGACGAAAAGGTGTTCAATGGATTGTTGTTTAATTTTCACAAAGGACACCACCCAAGCCCAATTTTGTGTTACTTCTGTAAAATAATCCCAAGCAGGTATTGGAAAATGGTAGCTTTGGTCGGTATTTTCATGGTCAAAATTGAAGAAGAAATTAATTATTTTACAATTGTCCAAGTTGATCTCAAATAGACAAGTTGGACTCACCACTTGAAGGGGTTTGACCCCAAGGTCAAAACCCTCCTCTTGACTCACATATAAATTGAAATTCATTAACCTCATTTGGCATCACATCATCACTCACTCATTTGACCAATCACAAGGAGATATATTCACACGTGCGAAGAAGATGAAGAGCATTGATTTATGCATTGACCAGCTCATTTGACTATTGTTCACCAACATTGACTTGATTCGTTTATCTCTTGTTTGACCGAGCTATTGACTGAAGTTTGAAGGTCGAAGTTTCTATGGTTTGTTGATTTTCTTTGATTGGAGTTTTGTCTCTGTTATGGGTGTTTACCGAGAGTTCACCACAAGTCAACTTCTGAAGTTTGACCAAAATTGTGACTATCAAATTGCAAGTCGAATTTTAGCCCCTTCGACCAACCGCCTCAGGTAGAAATTCGACTATATTGAGCAGACTTTTACTCTTAGCAATTTGTTGACTTTCTCTCTTATGACTGGTTCTGACTTAGCAATTATTGAGGTCAAAGATTGACATTTTGACTAGAATATTTTGATGTACAATTGATGAATTGAATTCTCTCTCATAAGGAAAAATTACCAATTTTCCCCCTTGTGGGTTTTTGTCCCAAGAAATTTTGGTGTCTCTTATTTCATTGTTTTTACTGTGATCTCTATTGCTCTACTCAAATTAATGGTTGAAATTTTCAAGTATAACTACTTAATGATTAGAATGCTTTAAAGAAGTCAAATTGTATCATTGGAAGAAGTTATCAATTTGAAATTTGTTCTAGTCTTGTTTGCAACTAGAAAATCAGTAGTAGGGACCTTTTTTGTCAAGATACACCACATGAACAAGCAAGACTTTGCTGGCATTTTAACCTTCCATATCCCTTTCCACCACCATAGCTAAACATTGATCTTCGCTTCCACATTCAATTGAAGGTATCTCAACTTTGGGGTGTAGAAACCATCACGAGTTATGGCCCACACCTTCACATCCTCCTCCCCCAAAATGCGAATATGATTTATTCCCAGTGCCTCTAAATATCCATGCCAACTCTCTCTAAACTCTTGACCAATGTTCCTATCATCTGCCTCCAGCCAACCTTGCCACTAAATACTAGTAATGTCATTATTTGAAATGTGAGCTAAACAAAATAAATCATTGTCACGTAACATATCTAGCAATGCATGAGGAAGGCAATGTTTATGACCACTTCCAGGCCAGGATCCTGCCCTAACTTCACCCTAAGGCCATTTATGACCTTCCATGCCAAATCCAAAGCAACGAGATTAAAATAATTCAACATAACATGCCAAATCAAAGAATTGTTTGCCCGAGGCATTTCCGAAAATCGAATTCAGTCATCAATTGAGTATAGATGAATATATTTCTAAGTTAAAATAGAAGTCAAAAGACTTGATTTAGAGTGAAGCCTACATCCATGCTTAGCAAGAAGGGATTTAGAGAGCATGAAAATGTTCTTAAGTTCCCACCCACTGAGAAGCTTTGGTAAGGCAATTCGATTCCAGTTCACCCATGGGAGAACAAATTGGTCCAAAGTCCCAACCCACAAGAATTTAAAACATAAACGTCTCATTTTTTCTAAGTTTCCCTTGGGAATCCAGGCCACAGAGATCCAATAAATAGGAATTTCCTCAAGAATTGACTTTACCAAGACCAACCTTCCCGCACAAGATAACCACCTGAAGCACCAACATTTTAATATTTTCTCAATATTTTGAATTATCCACATCCAGTCTTCTTTTTTGTAGCAATTTGGTTTTAAATGGAAACATAAATATTTCATACTCGCTTTCAAATCAACAACATGATATGGGAAAGTTTTGCTGAGATGTTGAAGTTGCAGAACATCCAGATTTGAGCATAAATCACTGAATTTTGAATATTGACAAGCATCCCAGTTTCCACCTCAAACATATCAATTATTTCAGCAAGAGTCTCCACATCTCAAGCATAGCCATTACAAAATATTAAAATATCATCGACAAATAATAAATGAGTGATTGCAAGGTTTTTGTAACAATAACACCCTGAAAGACCCCCCCCCACCCTTATTTTGCATTTGAAATCACGAGGCTTAAACATTCAAAAACTAGAAGAAACAACAAGGAAGGCATAGGGAAACCTTACCTCAGACCACATTGTGCATGAAAGAAAGGGGATGCAACCTTATTCATTAATACAACAAAAGAAACCATTCTTAGACAACAGATGATGTAGTTGATGAAAAAGACACCGAAACCAAGACGAGTCAACAACAACCTGATATACAACCAACTAACTCACCCATATGCTTTTGATAAATCAATTTTAACGATGACACCTTTTATTCTAAGGGTTTTGATATTCTAGAGACCCTTCTGAGCCAACCCAATGGCTTCATGTATCTGTCTGCCTTCCGTAAAGTCAAATTTCTCTTTAGAAAAAGCTTGAGACAAGATCGACTTTAACCAATTGGCAATAACCTTTGAAATGACTTTATAGACATATTTGCATATAGATATTGGGCGGAAATCCTCAAAAGTAGAAGTATTATCAACTTTGGGGATGAGGGCAATAAAGGTCAAGTTGAAAGCCTTCAAAATTTTCCCTTCCCTTCTAGACTCATTTACCACTTCAAGTAGATCAATCCTAGTGAAATCAAAGAAACCCACAAAAAATTTCATACCCTACCCGTCAGTGCCTGAGCTTTTGTCTTTTTAAAGTTGGCCAACATATGTTTCAAACCTTCTTGAGAGACCTCCTTCAAATCACTATTGACTTCCTCATTTACAAAACTAGGAAAAAGTTGAGCCACCCTAATTACTTATGTTATATTTATCCTGGAGGCTCTTGAAAGAGAGTCTAAAAGTGATCTCTTGTCGTAGAGGCAAGACCCTCAAAATTTGAGGCCTTCCTACCATTCACATCCTGAAGGTTCCATATTGAGTTTGCAAAATTCCTACCCTTAGCATAAACCTGATTTTTGTGTGTGTTTTCATCCTTACTTTCGAGCCATAGAGCATGACTTAACCTCCAGGTAGCCTCCTGATCCTCTAGAAAGGCCTTTTTTCTAGCTTCCAACTGGAAGAGATTTTCCCTATATGCTTCATTCAAAAAAATCCCACCCTTCGAATTAGAAGGTTCAAGAATTGCACCTTCAATCTCCACAAGCTCCTCTTCCTCTTTTCTACGTTTAGTTCTCGCCCATTCCACTACTTTCATTTTTAGTATTTTTAGGTTTTTTCTAAATTGTTGAGTCGTTGAGGCGCTCGAAGAGGATCAAAAGGATGTCAACCCTCTTTGAGTAGTGTTACACAGTAATTTGTCACCGACTTTGCATTCCCTGATCCCGGATACTGCCAATCCATATTACTGACATCTGTGCTGTGTCATGTTGCCAATTATGTATCATTACCTTCCTTGCAATCTCAGGAAGAGTGTCTCATTCCATTATCCCTGAAGAATAGCCTTTTTACGTATGTTTTTGGGTCGACGTGAGTTAGAAGTTATCCTCCTCGCAAAGATTGGCAAATTAACACTAGCCCTAGCGAAGACTTCACTTTGTCCCTGTGTTGCACCTGCAACGAGCCAAATTTGGCAAGTTTTTCAACAACTCGTCGAAACTTCTAGATGAAATTGCTTCATGAGTGGTCCTAGGGCTGATTGTTGGGTCAGTTGAGCTCACCTTTCTCCTCTAGGATAGTTGTTCCACCTTTTGTGCAACCTCCCTAACAGATAAGCTCCTCCTTCCTTCTCTTATGGGACCTCTCCCTCCTATAAATATCTCCTCCATGAATAACATCAGCTAGCTTGGATGTAATGGAATGATAGCTAGATGTAATTTGATAGTTTCAAGTTTCTAAGAGAGGAGTAGAGGTAGAGAGTGTTATTGGAGTGTCGAAGTAGCCTCATTTGTGTTGTGATTTGAGAGATGCTTGAGTAGAGTTGGCTTGAGAGCTTTCTAGTATCAACCCTTTTGGACAGAAGAGAGAGTCATATGTTCCCTTGGGAGATGGTTCACAAGTAAATGCTTACGGAGACATATTGACAGGACCCTTTAAAGGAGGCTTACGACATCAAGGCCCAGTTGTAAGTTTACTTTGATTTATATTAATACAAATCAATAGCTTGTTTCCTATATCGTGCGTTAAATTATATGTCGATAGCTTGAGGTTCCTTGACTCTTCAAGTAGATTGTTTGGTTGTTTTCTATTTGCGTTTGTGGTGTTTCTCTACATGTTGTTTTCAGGTATTAATGACTAGAAGAATGAAGAGATGGAGCAAAAAGACAAGGACTTCATCGAATGTCGGATTAAAGGTAGGTCTTCATAACACCAACTTTCTAAGGAAGCTTGCTTTGATATTGTCTATGCAGTGACTAGACCCACTCTAGGGCTAGAGGGGTTGCCTCTATCCGCAGAGGGAACTTACCTGTGTCACAAGTAGAGAGGCAAAATCTTCCTCTTTTATCCAAGAAGAATTGAATTTGAACGGGCATCCAGGCTTGGATCTGTGGCCCTTTAATTACAGTAAGATGGGAGAATGATCAGAGATGCCCTCACAACCAACTTACTGCTTGATAAAATTTATATGCTTCACCAAACCATCAACAATAAAAAAACCTATCCAACCTCTTGACAATACACTCCTCCCCAGTGTGATGATTCCACCATATTAGTTTTAATTTAACAGGTTCAAGATCCATAAGATTTGATGAAGCAATCTTATTTTCGAAATAATTTGAGAGATTGTTAATTTTGGCTCTGGGACCCCGGGACTTAGCAACACCAATAGAAAAATTTAGATCCCCCTTGAAATCAAAATTTTAGACTCCAACAACTTTAAACCAAAAAACTTATTCCAAAACCCTAGTATGCATTCGCAAGGGCCATAAAGATTTAAACAAGTGAAAGACATCTCCAACTCAACTTAAAAAATCACAACCCCTAGGCTCAAGCAAATCCTCCACACATTTACGACATTCACTTCACTTTACATTGAATCCAACCAAAAAAACTACCCCCTGAAAGACCCCTAGCACTAGATGAAATTAATTTCCAACCATGAAACATGGACTACAGAGCAAAATAAACAGATTCACCAACACCCAAAGTTTCTTAAAGGAAGATAAGGTTTGATTGATCAATCTTAACCAACCTTTCTAAATCAAGTTTTTTGTGAGGGCTTTCCAACCCCCTGCGATTGAACGAGAGGATCTTCGTTAATACACCACCCCTTGGGAATTCACAACTCTAAGTGCCCGAGGACTAGATAATCGTTAGTCTTTTTCTTTTGAGATGGTAGATTTACAACCATAAGATTTGGACCCCAAAGAAAAGGGTCCAATTTGACCCAAACCACAAACCTAACCCTCTGATAGTTGAAAGATGAATCTAGACCTAAGGTTGTAAAGGAAAGAGCCACAATCAAAGTCCCTTAAGGATCTAGAGAGAGTAAAGGCTTTAGGAGAGGGAGTCAACATAAACGAGGAGGGGACCAAATAAGGGATATTAACAAAAGGTGTACTAGAAAAAAGTGATAAACACAACCATACTCGATAACCAAAAAGCATGACTCCAATCATTCCCCATAAATGAGAAAGCATTCAAAAGAATATTAACAAAGGGAAGGGGTAAAGAAGAACCTGGAGGAGGAGAGGTCATATCAAACCCAACATCTAAATTTGGCAATGTTATGAAACTAGCTCACAAAAAGATAGAAAAGATAAACCAACGTATTAAAAATTAGCCTCTTCGAGGGGGCAACCTCCTTTACATTACACAAATGAGCAATTCTTCGATGATACAAATGGCAAGACTTCCTTTCTATATATAGGAGTCTAAGGGGTCCTAATACAATCAGAGCCTACATAACAATAATATTGTAGGGGCACAACACTAACAATAGAGGGCTTCTATTAGGCATAATAATAACAACATGGGGACTATATGGGCGCACTAATACAATAAGGGGGTCACACTAATAACAATAAGGGGTTACACTAGTAGCATAGGGACCTAACATGCCCCTCTCCTTTAAAAAGTGTTGTCCTCAACGCTTGAGTAGTTATGGATGCTTCTGTATAAAATTCTCATCCTCCCATGTGGAATCTTAAGCGGGTAAGTTCTTCCACTTGACGAGATATTCTAAAATTGATCGATTTCGTAGTTGTCGATTTCTTATTTTTGTGACTGCTTCTGATTCCACTATGATTTTTCCTTCCTCGTCAAATTCTGGCAACATTGTTTGAACTGGGATATTCTCACCTATAACCTTCTTTAAGCATGAAACATGGAAAACTAAGTGCATTCGGGAAGATGCAGGAAGCTCCAATTTGTATGATATAGTACCTATCTTTTGTAACACCTTGTACGGACCATAATAATTTGGTGATAATTTATTATCCTTCTTAGCTTGCTTGAGGGACATTTGTTTGTATGGATGTAGTCGTAGAAATAACCAGTCACCTACATCAAAATTTCTTTCGTTGCGATGTTGATCTGCTTGTTGTTTCATTCTATTATGCGCCAAAGAGAGGTTATCCTTTAAGAATTTGAGAACTTGTTGTTGATGCTTGATGTGATCTTCCACTGTCTGAACCTTAGAATTTTCTTTTAAAGATGATGTGATGGACGGTGGATGATATCCATAAAGTGCCATAAATGGGGTCATTTTTGCTGCAATATGAAAGGAAGTGTTATACCACCATTCAGGCAGAGGCAACCACTTGACCCACTGTGTCTATTTATCAGATACAAAGCAACAAAGATATCCTTCCAAACATTTGTTCACTATCTCAATTTGCCCATCAGATTGAGGATGATAAGATGAGCTATGAGCTAACTAAGTACCCAAATATTCCACCACTTGTACTCTAAAGAAACATTTGGAGCTTTTTGCATATAACTGTTTATCCTCCAATAGTTTGAGCACCGTGTCAACATGTTGAACTTGATCCTTCCAAGACTTGTTGTAGATTAGTATATCATCAAAAAATACTAACACAAATTTTCTAAGGAAGGGTTTGAAAATGGAATTCATCAAACCTTGAAATGTAGAAGGTGCATTGGTAAGGCCAAAAGGAATGACCAAAGATTCATAATGACCCTCATGAGTTCTAAATGTTGTTTTTGGAATGTCTTCAGTCTTCATTCTGATTTGATGATACCCTGAACGAAGATCCAACTTGGTGAATTAAATTGCTCCATGTAATTCATCCAATAATTCATCAATGACATGGATGGGAAATTGATCTTTAATAGTAAGCTTGTTGAGCTCCCTATAATCCGGACACATGCACCATGATACATCCTTCTTATGTACCAATACCACTAGAGAAAATAAATAATTTTGAATTGGTTGAATTATACCAACCTCTAGCATTTTTGCAACCATACATTCAATTTCACTCTTTTGGGCATATGGATATCTGTAAGGCCTTATGTTTGGGGGAACACTTCATGGAATCAAATGAATAGCATGATCATGATCACTAATAGGTGGGAGGCCTTTGGGAGTCTCAAATACCTTGGAATAATTGTCCAAAACATTTTGGAGATCTGGAGAAATAGATGATTTCGATGTGGGAACCTCTAGTGAACATAATTGTGCAATTACACCCTGTTTCTCTTTCTTTAGAAGCTTTTTCATGCTGTTAGAGCTGATTATCTTTCATAGTTTCCCTTCGATACCCCTTAATTCAACTTCTTTTCCTTCCCAAAAAAAATTCTAGATACATTCTTGAAAATTAAAAGCTATCATACCCAAAGATTGTAGCCATTGGAATCCTAGTACAACATCTACACCACCCATTAGAATGGAAAGCATTTGCCTATTCAATACATATTCTCCTATGGATAGATTGATATTATGACACTTTCCAAAGCAATTTATGTTTCCTCCATTTGCAACCATTACTTGACACTTTGGTGATGGATATAGGAAGCAATTCAATTACTTGGCTATCTTACAATGAATAAAATTATGGGTACTACCCGAATCAATCAACACTATTACCTTTTTATTCTTGATATGCCCTTCTATCTTGAGAGTTTCAGAAGTGGTAATTCCTGCCAATGCATTACAATATATGGTTAGATTCGTTTCTTCTTTCTCTGGGATTGGTTCCTAGTGTATATCCTCTTCTTTTGACATTTCTTGTTCCTTTTCTTGCTCCTCTTCCCCATCTATGTAAATTAATTTCTTCTCGACACACTTATGAAAATTGCAACAAAGCCCTTTTGCTCTTTTTTCTTCCAATTGTTGTGTTGTCAACCTTGTAGGTGGTGAAAAGCTAAGAGAAACAACACTTCCATCTTTATAGTTGTGAGTGGTAGGCTTCCTTGTTGCCATAATTTTGATTTCCATTTTTCTTGCCAACAAGAATGCCTTCTCCAATGAATCAGGTTCCCAAAGGCGAACCTTATGTTGGATGTTATCCTTTAAAGTCCCTATGAACACATCAATCCCATGCTCCTCTGGAATATCTTTTACCCTTATATTCAATTTTTGGAAGTTATCAATGTGCTCCATCATTGAACTCTTTTATTTGAGATTTATCAATTGGCTAAAAAAGGTGTTGCTTTTTGTATCCTCATAATGTGTTATCATTTCTTCTATAAAAATTGCCCAAGTGACAATTTTTTTACAAGAGCAAAGCCATCGATACCATACAAATTGATTTGGTTCCAAATATAAAGTTGCAATGCGTACCTTTTGTGTGTTTTGCACATTATGGAGATCAAAATATTGCTCCATATGTAGTATCCATGTTACGGGATCCTTGCCATCAAACTTGTTCATATCGATCTTTGGAACATGGTGGGTCTTCATTCCAACATTAGAGTCTATGAAATCATGACTAACATTTCTTTTGTTCTCATCATGAGTTTCCTTTACTACCCTTTCACCATTAGTAGGCATTTCTTGTAGCAACTTTGTCAAATATGTTTTCAAATCTTCCATGTTGCCTTTAAGATTTTCTTCTATACCATCCATCTTATCTTCCACAACCTTTGCATTCCTTCAAACTAATTTTTCAACCAAACTTATGCAAAACTTGAAAAAAAAAAAAAAAAACTACACACCTTTTTTCACTTTGTAGGAGCTCAATATTGAATATGTTATATCTCTATAATTTTGAATCTCCAAGGTCTAAAATTGCATCATGTGGTATCCCTTTGAGTCCTCTTTCCAACCTTGCAAGTTTGATCAAGATTGGATTCTCCAACGAAGAGTTATGCTAAATCTCCCACGATGGCCTGATTATAGACTCGTTTAGTAAAGCAAACTTGTACAAAGTACCACGTGTCACTGTTTCGACCTTAGGACCTGAAACCGATACACATAAAACTGCAGGTTGTTCTTTTTCTGTAACTTTTTATGAAATTTCAATATGATTCTTAGAGAGAAAATTACGACGATTTTCCCTGGGTCACTTGTTTGGGATGTAATTCGGGATCCTACAAAAACCCTAAATGTCTTGGACCATATTTCCAAAAATATAGCGAAACAAGATATGAAATTTGGTCCTGAGCTTCTTCAAGATTTCGGCTCAAATGGGTTTTAGTTTCAGAGTTTGGACCTTCATAGAAAAAAAAATTATAGTGAAAATTCCACAATGACCTGTTTGCGATGGAATTCTGGAGCTTGCAAAAACCCTAACTTCCTCAGATCATATATCTGAAAATATAGCGAGACAATATCTAAAATTTGGACCTGAGGTTCAGAATGATTTTGGCTCAAATGGGTTTTTTCTTAGCTTCCAAAAATTCGTAGAGAAAAATTTATATCGAAAATGCCACGATGACCTGTTTGGAGTAGCGAAACCCTAGAATCCAAAGCTCTGATACCAAATGTTATGAAACCAACTCACAAAAAGATAGAAAGTATAGACCAATGACTTAAAAATAAGACTCTTCGAGGGGGAAACCTCCTTTACATTACACAAATGAACAATTCCTTGATGATACAAATGGCAAGGCCTCCTTTCTATATATATGAGTCTAAGGGGTCTCAATACAATCAGAGCCTACATAACAATAATATTGTAGGGGCACAATACTAACAATAGTGGGCTTCTATTGGGCATAATGATAACAACATGGGGAATATATGGACACAATAATACAATAAGGGGGTTGCGCTAATAATAATAAGGGGTTACACTAGTAGCATAGGGACCTAACAGGCAAAGTGCATCCATTATCTTCCACGCCCCCTTGATGCAAAGGTCCCCTGTCTGCCACAAGCTCATTCTCCACAACATCCACCATATTTGCATCATTCTCTTGGATGCCAACACCATCTTGCGACCCCTAGTTCGAAATTAGAGGAGGGCCAACTTTATGCTTCTTTCAAATTTCCCCTCGCAACATCATTCTCTTGAAGGGAAGAGGGAAACAACTAACCACATGACCATATTTATGACAATGTTGACAACAAAACATGAATCCCTCATAATCTAGAACTTGAAGCCTTTTGACCCCCTACCTATGTTAATCATCTATAAGAGATTTTTATGCAAGCCCAAGGAAACCATAATTCTCACCATAGATTTATCCCTAG
This sequence comes from Pinus taeda, assembly GCA_000404065.3. Lineage (NCBI taxonomy): Eukaryota > Viridiplantae > Streptophyta > Pinopsida > Pinales > Pinaceae > Pinus > Pinus taeda. Next base: position 289,309 of record APFE031498813.1, read on the forward strand.
TCCCTCTAAAAGGGAAAGCTACCTGGAGGAACACTCCAATGCTATTACCAAGATCTTTTGTTAGGTCCCTATAATACTAGTGATTCCCCCATTACTATTGTCATTGTAGCCCTTATTCTTATTGTTGTGCCCCTATTGTCCCCATATTGTTATTATTGTGCCCCATAGAAGCCCACTGTTGTTATTGTTGTGCCCTTATATTATTATTGCTATGTTAGCTTTGATTATATTGTGACCCCTTAGACTCCTATATATAGAAAGGAGTTTTTTTCATTTGTATCATCCAAGAATTGTTCATGTGTGTAATGTAAAGGAGGTTGGCCCCTCGAAGAGGATGAATTTGAAGTCGTTGATCTATTTTTCTTCTATTTTGTGAGCTGGTTACATAACATTTGGTATTAGAGCTTTGGATTCTCGGGTTTCATTACTCCAAACAGGTCATCGTGGAATTTTCACTATAATTTTTTTCTACGACGTTTCAGACACTGAAATTAAAAACCATTTAAGCTGAAAGTTCGATGAACCTCAGGTCCAAATTTCAAAAATTTTCTCGCTATCTTTTCAGAGATAAGATCCAAGGAAGTTAGCGTTTTTGTAGGCTCCCGAATTATATCTCAAACAGGTGACTTGGGGAAAGTCGTCATATTGGATTTCAAGCCTCTATGGAAGTTTTTTGTAGCTTCATGTTCCGGATTATCCACAGTTTCCAGTTCAGTCTGTCGACGTTTCAAACCCCAAACGGGGTCCATCATCAGGACAACTCTGAAAGATAGAAATGAATGAAATGAATGAAAGATGATGAGAGAAGGAGCTAGGCACCTGGATATAAATACACAAAAGAACCCTAATATGAGAGCCGACACATGATTTTACATTCTTATTATTATTTCTTGTTATTTATTTATATTTGCTATTATTTAATTTATTTTATATTATTTTTAGCCTTAATAAATCAACCATAAATTAACATTAAGATTAATTAATTAATTAATCAATTATATTAATATAATTAATATA
>APFE031498813.1:292051-323029 GCA_000404065.3 Pinus taeda
AAACCTTCTGACTGGAAGGTCTATTGATGTTGAGCTTCCAAGGGCTTCGAGGGGTTTATTCGTCTGATCAGGGGAAACCAGTTTCCACTGATTTCACTTCCATTGTCCCTATTGAGGTTCTGCGGGAATTTCATAATTTCAATGGCCTCTCTGATTTTTCTTTTATGATAATTGTCCTCCCTTGCAATTACCTTGGCGTCTTCCAAACACATATGATGTTTGGTCTTGGATGAGTGCTCTGCAAGGGCCGACGTACGAGATCTATCATTCTTTATGTCAGCCGCGTGTTCTTTAAGCCTTGTTTTCAGAGATCGACCTGTTTCCCCAATATAACTCTTACCACATGAGCAATCAATCTTGTACACTCCCTTGAGTTGTTGACGATCGATGTTATCCTTAACCGACCTCATCATCTGCCTTATCATTCCACATGTTGTAAATTGAGTATCTATGTTTTTCTTTTTTAATATTTTTGCAATCTTGTCGGTAACCCCTTGGATGAATGGAAGGTAAACCCTCCCCTGATTTTCTTTCTTGTCCTCAGGGGTACGCTTAGAGAGGGCCCTATCTTGAGCCCTTTTTATAGCTTTCTTGATACTCCATTCCTTGTACCCAATGTTTTTGAAGACAGAGGTTAAGTGTTCAATCTCCTCCTTTAGGTGATCAGGGTCAGAAATCCTAAAAGCTCTGACAGCCAGGGTGTTTAAAACGCCAGATTTCTGGGATGGATGATGGTAAGAGTCAGCATGAAGATAGCTATCAGTGTGAGTTTTCTTCCTATAGACCTGGTGTCCCAAAGTGCCATCCTCCCTTCTACTGATCAGGACATCTAGAAAGGGAATCTTATCATTCTCTTCAAGCTCCATAGTAAATTTGATTTCAGAGGATAAGGAGTTAAGATGATTGAAGGATTTCTCAAGCTCTGCTTTACCATGAGTCCAATTCAGGTTGGTGTCATCGACAAATTATTTTCCACCATGCTGGTTTTAAGTGGAATGAGTCAAGGGCTTTTCTCTCAAAGTACTCCATGTATAGGTTAGCGACAATAGGTGAGAGCGGGGAACCCATGGCAACTCCTGAAATTTGTTCATAATAGTGATCTTGAAAACTGAAAAAAGTGGACCGTAAACAGATTTCCGCAAGTTTTGCTGTTTGAGGATCGATGGCCATCTTTATAACATGCACAGCTTCATCAAGGGGAATCTTTGTAAACAATGATACGACATCAAAGCTTACTAGAATATCATCTTTATCCACCCTTTTATCCTTAATAAGTTTAACAAAATCTGTTGAGTCTTTTATGAAGGAGTTTGTGTTACCAACCAGAGGTTTTAGGATCTTGGCTACATACTTAGCTAATTCATATGTAGGGGAACCAATAGTGTTAACAATTGGTCTAAGAGGGACCCCTTTATGGATTTTTGGTAATCCATAGATTCTAAGAATAACCTCACAGGTGGGAATCATCCTCTTTTTTATTTTGTCATCCAGGTTGGTTTCCATGATGGCTTTCTTGACCTGCCTCATAACTTTCTCTCTGAGCATCAGATTGAAATTTCATAAAAATTTACAGAAAGATGATGGCCTATAGTTTTCTGTGTATCGGTTTCAGGTCCTAAGGTCAAAACAGTGACAGACGGAACTTCGTACAATTTCGCTCTACTGAACCAATTTATAATCAGGTCGTCGTGGGAGAAATGGTATAACTCTTCCTTGGAGAAACCAATCTTGATCAGACTTATGGGGTTAGAAAGAGGACTTAGAGGGCTACCGCAGGATGCAATATTAGACCTTGAATATCCGAAATTACAAAGATACAACATATTCAATATTACACTCCTACAAAGTAAAAAAAGGTGTGTATTTTTTTTTTTTTTTTTTTTTTTTTTTTTTTTTTTTTTTTTTTTTTTTTTTTTGCATAAGTTTGGTTTGAAAAATTAGTTTGAAGGAATTCAATGGGCATAGTGAAGAATTATTATCATTAATTGATGCCCCGAAGAAAAAAAATGGAAACACCTAGTAAGCAACATGAAATCTCTAGAATGAATCATGAATAAGAGGAAGAAATGCAACATGATATATATAAATTACGTGACCAAGCACAACAAATTTAACTCTCACAAAAAGTAACAGAAGCTAAGATGAATGGTTTAAAGAAAGGCATGGAAGCTAAGATAGATGGTATGAAAGACAACATTGAAGATTGGCAGAAAGACATGGAAGGTTGGAAGGAATGTTTGACAAAGTTGCTATAAGAAAGGCTTCCTTATGGCGAACAGGTAGTAGAGGAAACTCATAATGAGAACAAAAGAAATGATAATCATGATTCGAAGAATGACACCATTGAAGATTTGAAGAAAGACGTGGAAGGTTTGATAAAGTTTCTACAAGAAAGGCTTCCTAATGCTGAAAAGGTAGTAGAGGAAACTCATGATGAGAACAAAAAAAATGTTAATCATGATTTCATAGACTCTAATGTTGGAACAAAGACCCACCATGTTCCAAAGATCGATATGAGGAAGTTTGATGACAAGGATCCTGTAACATGGATACTACAGATGGAACAATATTTCAATCTCCATAATGTGCAAAACACACAAAAGGTATGCATTGCAACTTTATATTTGGAACCAAATTAGTTTGTATGGTATCGATGACTTTTCTCTCGTAAAGAAATTTTCACTTGGGCAATTTTTACGAAATAAATGATGACACATTATGATGATACACAAAGCAACACCTTTTTTATTCAATTGATAAATCTCAAAAAAAAAGGATTCAATGATGGAGCACATTGAGGACTACCAAAAACTGAATATAAAGGTAAAATATATTCCAGAGGAGCATAGGATTGATGTGTTCATAGAGACTTTAAAGGATAACATTCGACATGAGGCTCACCTTTGGGAACCTGATTCATTGGAGAAGGCATTCAAGTTGGCAAGAAAAATGGAAAGCAAAATTATGGCAACAAGGAAGCCTACCACTCACAACTATAAATATGGAAGTGGTGTTACCCCTAGCCTTCCACAACCTGCAAGGTTGACACCACAACAATTGGAAGAAAAAAGAGCAAAAGGGCTTTGTTACAATTGTGATAACAAATACACCAAAGGCCATAAGTGTGCTGAGAAGAAATTATTTTACATAGATTGTGAAGAGGAGGAAGAAAAGGAACAGGAAGTGTCAAAAGAATAGGATATACACCAAGAACAAACCCTAGAGAAAGAAGAAATGAATCCGACCATATCTTGTAACGCATTGGCCAGAATTACCACTCCTCAAACTATGAAGATAGAAGGACATATTAAGAAGAATAAGGTAACAGTCTTGATTGATTAAGGCAATATCCATAATTTTATTCATGGTAAGATAACCAAGGAATTGAATTGCTTCCTATATCCAGCACCAGAGTTTCAAGTGATGGTTTCAAGTGGAGTGAACCATAAATTGCTCTGGAAAGTGCCATAATATCAAGCTATCCGTGGGAGAATATGTATTTAGTAGCCCAATGCTTTCCATTCCAATGGGTGGTGCGAATGTTGTATTAAGAGTCCAATGGCTACAATCCTTGGGTACAATAACTTTCAATTTTCAAGAACTTTTCATGAAATTTTTTTCGGAAGGAAAGGAAGTTGAATTAAGGGGTATCGCTGGTAAACCATGGAAGATAATCAGCTCTAACAGAATGACAAAGCTTCTAAAGAAAGAACAACGAGGCGTAATTGCACAATTATGTTTGCTAGAGGTTCTCACATCAAAATCATCTATTTCTTTAGATCTCCAAAAAGTCTTGGATAATCATTCCAAGCTATTTGAGACTCCCAAAATCCTCCCATCTATTCTTGATCATGATCATGCTATTCATTTGATTCTAGGAAGTGTTCCTCCAAACATCGGGCCTTACATATATCCATATGCCAAAAAGAGTGAAATTGAACGTATGGTTGTAGAAATGCTAGAGGCTAGTATAATTCAACCTAGTCAAAGTTCTTTCTTTGCTCCAGTAGTATTGGTGCATAAGACGAATGGGTCATGGCGCATGTGTCCAGATTATAGGGAGCTCAACAAGCTCTCTATTAAAGATAATTTTCCCATTCATGTCATTGATGAATTATTGGATGAATTGCATGGATCAATTTACTTCACCAAGTTGGATCTTCGTTCAGGATATCATCAAATTAGAATGAAGAATGAAGACATTTCAAAAACAACATTTAGAGCTCATGAGGGTCATTATGAATTTTTGGTCATGCCTTTTGGACTTACCAATGCACCTTCTACATTTCAAGGTTTGATGAATTCCATTTTCATACCCTTCCTTATAAAATGTGTATTAGTATTTTTTTATGATATATTAATCTACAACAAGTCTTGGAAGGATCATGTTCAACATGTTGATAGGGTGCTCAAACTATTGGAGGAGAAACAATTATATGCAAAAAGCTCCAAATATTTCTTTGGAGTATAAGAGGTGGAATATCTAGGTCATATTGTATCTCATGAAGGTGTTAAGGTATACCCTAGTAAAATGAAAGCCATTAAGGAATGGAAAATCCCCACATCCATAAAGCATCTACGAGGATTTCTTGGGTTGACAGGGTATTATCGCAAGTTTGTTAAGAATTATGGTAGAATAGCAGCACCTCTAACAACATTATTGAAAAAAGATGCATTTTCATGGACTTCGGAAGCAACAAAAGCCTTTAAACATCTTAAAGAGGCAATGTGCCAAGCACCGGTCTTAGCTACGCCAAAATTCACAAAAACCTTTATTGTGGAATGTGATGCCTCAGGAAATGGAATTGGTATTGTTTGAATGCAAGAAGAAAGACCTGTTGCTTTCGAAAGTTGTCCAATCAAAGGAAAGTATTTACACATAGCTATTTATGAGAAAGAGATGTTGGCAATACTACATGCACTTAAGAAATGGCGACCCTGCCTAATGGGAAGACACTTCAAGGTAAAAACGGATCATGATAGTCTTAAATACTTTTTAGAAAAAAGATTATCTTTAGAAGAGCAACAAAAATGGGTCACAAAGATGTTGGGTTATGACTTTGAAATCATCTACAAAAAAGGGAAGCAAAATGTTGTTGTAGATGCACTCTCAAGAAAGGATGAGGATGTGGAAGCATTGCTTTGCGCCATTTCTATTATCCAACCAAATTGGATAAATGAAGCAAGGGATGAATGGATGAATGACGAAGAAGTGTGGGCACTCATTCAAAAGTTACAACATGATCACTGTACATCTGATACATTTACCTGGAAAAATGATTCGTTATGGTACAAAGATCGCTTATACCTATGTAAGAATTCCCAACTCAAACAAAAAATTCTTATGGAATTGCACACCTCTCCCTTAGGAGGGCACTTATGATTTTTAAAAACTTACCACAAGGTTAAGAAGGAATTTTTTGGGATGGCCTTAAATTGGATATTCAAAAGTTTGTGGCGAAATGTTTAGTTTGCCAACAAAATAAAGTTGAAGCAATTAAGACCCCAGGTCTATTACAACCTTTATCCATTCCAAGCCAACGTTGGCAGGAGGTTTCAATGGATGTTATCACAGGTTTACCCAAGTCCGAAGGAAAGAGTGTCATCATGGTGGTAGTTGGCAGACTTAACAAGTATGCACACTTTTGTGCATTATCACATCCATTTAAAGCAAGTACAACTTCTACTGCATTTATGGACACGATTCAAAAGCTACATGGAAACCCAACAATTATTGTAAGCGACAAAGATCCCATTTTCACTGAAAATTTTTGGACATAATTTTTTTTTTTTGTCTTGGTACTTAGTTAGCTCATAGCTCATCTTCTCATCCTCAATCTGATGGGCAAACTAAGTTAGTAAACAAATGTTTTGAAGGATATCTTTGTTGCTTTGTATCTGATAAACAGACACAATGGGTCAAATGATTGCCTATGACTGAATGGTGGTATAACACTTCCTTCCATATTGTAGCAAATATTACCCCATTTATGGCACTTTATGGATATCATCCAACGTCTATCACATCATGTTTAAAAGAAAACTATAAGGTTCAAGTAGTGGAAGATCACATCGAGCATCAACAACAGGTTCTTCAACTCTTAAAGGATAACCTCACTTTGGCGCATAATAGAATGAAACAACAGACATATCAACATCGCAATGAAAGAATTTCATGTAGATGAATGGGTACTCCTACAGCTATAACCATATAAACCAATGTCCCTCAAGCAAGCTAAGAAGGATAATAAATTATCACTAATTTATTATGGTTTGTACAATGTGTTGCAAAAGATTTGTACTATGGCATACACATTGGAGCTTCCTGCAGCTTCTCGAGTGGACCTAATTTTCCAATTTTCATGCTTAAAGAAGGTTATAGGTGAGAATATCCCAGTTCAAACAATATTGCTAGAACTTGACGAGGAAGGAAAATTCATATTGGAACCTGAAGCAGTCACAAAAACAAGAACTCGACAGCTATGAAATCGATTAATTTCGGAGTATCGCATCAAGTGGAAGAACTTACCTGCTGAAGATTCCACATGGGAGGGTGAGAAATTATACAAAAGCATCCAAAACTACTCAAGCGTTGACGACAACACTTTTTTGATAGAGAGGGGCATGTTAGGTTTTGATTGTCATTGTACCCTTATTCTTATTGTTGTGCCCCTATTATCCCCCTATTGTTATTATTGTGCCCCATAAAATTCCACTATTGTTATTGTTGTGCCCTTATATTATTATTGTTATGTTGGTTTTGATTATATTGTGACCCCTTAGACTCCTATATATAGAAAGGAGGTTTTGTCATTTGTATCATCAAAGAATTATTCATTTGTGTAATGTAAAGGAGGTTGCCCCCTCGAAGAGGCTAATTTTGAAGTCATTGATCTATTTTTTCTTCTATTTTGTGAGCTGGTTACATAACATCTTTAAACTTTTCTCATTCCACATATGAGTTGGAAGGATATGGAGTTGAACCCATATGGGGGAAAAATCCATTTGCTCGTGAGTATCATAAAAAAGGGGGTTCCAAAACTTGAACACAAATGGCATGGAATAGTTAACATAGACACAGTTAGCAATGATAGTTGCCTCTTCATGTGAACCAAAAGTTAGCATAATCCACCCGTTATCCAACATGTATAACTTAGGCCCGACCTTTAATTTAGGGGTAATATACTCCTTAAGCCACTCTCGAAGAGTACCAAGGCAAAATTTACGACACCTCACTTTTCCACTAGATATTTTGTAGCCATATCTTCTACCTCCTCCATCTCGACATATATCCCTAGGCTCATCTTCTATGGAGCATGATTCTCTTCCCAACCAAAAACTTTGGTTTTCCCTTCTTCCAATTAGGGTGAGCTGAAACCTTAGCAGGCGAAAGTGAGGCAACTTCACCTTCCCCATCCTTTTCGACGTTGACAGGGTAAGCAACCCCAAGGCAACTCCTCCACTATCTGCCACAAATGAATTAAAAAAACCACTAGTGGCTGATTGGAAGTCTTCCACAACTGCCTCCTCACGAAATATTTGCATAGATTCCTCTACATGAAAGCCCCCTCCACCCCCATCCGCTAGCAAGAAAGGGATAAAGCCCACCCCACCCACACAACATGAAGGCAAAGGAAACACTTCATCTTGTAACAAACCCAAGGAAAACCCTGAGATTGAGGGGCCAAAACTGATAGAGAAAGATGAGTTAGATAAAAATGCACCCGAAATAGCCCTTACGCCACTTGCACCCCCATTTTCCACCAGAGGGTCTGAAACAAGATCAAACCAAGGAACTGGTGGGGAAAGGCCCCAAAATTTGATCCCTAAGAAGTAGACATTTGACCCACCAATGAAGAGCATTCTGAGGTAAACCCAGTAGGGGTTAGCCCAACCTTGGTTGAGAAACCACCAGTACCCTAAGTTTGAGCCCTGGATACCCAAAATTCCTTGTCAGTAGAAAAAAATTACATGTGACCAGGGTTCGTTGAATAACCCGCTAGCTATGGTGAATCCATACTGATAATAGAAAACTACTAGAAGAAAATGAATAACCGCAACACAGAGAGTCAACGCTCGCCTTCCTACCCCATAAATCATATGAAACCTTATTCGTTAACCTGAAGCACCTCCATCATTCCTCCGCGTAGCATGAGCCTCCAATTCTTTGTAACATATTTTTAATTAAATCTAAAAGAAAAATATATTATAATTAACTTTGAGTTATATGTAAACACTATATCTTCACTATTACTAAATATTTAGTGAATATTCTATATATATTAAATCAAGGTTTTAAGAAAATTAAAAATGAGAATACTTTTATATATAGAAATGTGAAATTTATTGAGCTGAGAGACTCATTTTTACAGCCCAGTATGAGGGGATGTGTAAGTTTGTTCGTCCATTCTACAACCCAGTATGAGGGGATGTGTAAGTTTGTTCGTCCGTTTTACAACCCAGTATGAGTGAATGTGTAAGTTTGTTATTTTGTCCGTTCCCCTTTAAAATAAAAATAAATAAAATAAAACTATGGTCTAAATAGAAAAATAACGTGGGCTATAAAAAAAAAAAATGAATATTTGTACTATGTCATACACATTGGAGCTTCCTGCAGCTTCTCGAGTGGACCTAGTTTTCCAGTTTTCATGCTTAAAGAAGGTTATAGGTGAGAATATCCCAGTTCAAACAATATTGCTAGAACTTGACGAGGAAGGAAAATTCATATTGGAACCTAAAGCAGTCACAAAAACAAAAACTCGACAGCTATGAAATCGATTAATTTCGGAGTATCTCATAAAGTGGAAGAACTTACCTGCTAAAGATTCCACATGGGAGGGTGAGAATTTATACAAAAGCATCCAAAACTACTCAAGCGTTGACGACAACACTTTTTTGAAGGAGAGGGGCATGTTAGGTCCCTATAATACTGGTGATTCCCCCAGTACTATTGTCATTGTAGCCCTTATTCTTATTGTTGTGCCCCTATTATCCCCCTATTGTTATTATTATGCCCCATAGAATTCCACTATTGTTATTGTTGTGCCCTTATATTATTATTGTTATGTTGGTTTTGATTATATTGTGACCCCTTAGACTCCTATATATAGAAAGGAGGTTTTGTCATTTGTATCACCAAACAATTATTCATTTGTGTAATGTAAAGGAGGTTGCCCCCTCGAAGAGGCTAATTTTGAAGTCGTTGATCTATATTTTATTCTATTTTGTGAGCTGGTTACTTAACATCTTTAAACTTTTCTCATTCCACATATGAGTTGGAAGACTATGGAGTTGAACCCATATGGGGGCAAAATCCCTTTGCTTGTGAGTAGCATAAGAAAGGGGGTTCCAAAACTTGAACACAAATGGCATGGAATAGTTAACACAGACACAGTTAGCAATGATAGTTGCCTCTTCATGTGAACCAAAAGTTAGCATAATCCACCCGTTATCCAACATGTATAACTTAGGCCCAACCTTTAATTTAGGGGTAATTTATTCCTTAAGCCACTCTCGAAGAGTACCAAGGCAAAATTTACGACACCTCACTTTTCCCACTAGATATTTTGTAGCCATATCTTCTACCTCCTCCATCTCGACATATATCCCTAGGCTCATCTTCTATGGAGCATGATTCTCTTCCCAACCAAAAACTTTGGTTTTCCCTTATTCCAATTAGGGTGAGCTGAAACCCTAGCAGGGGAAAGTGAGGCAACTTCACCTTCCCCATTCTTTTCGAGCGAAACGTCGACAGGCTAAGCAACACCAAGGCAACCCCTCCACTGTCTGCCACAAATGAATTAAAAAAACCACTAGTGGCTGATTGGAAGTCTTCCACAACTGCTTCCTCATGAAATATTTGCATAGATTCCTCTACATGGAAGCCCCCTCCAAACCCATCCGCTAGCAAGAAAGGGATAAAGACCACCCCACCCACACAACATGAAGGCAAAGGAAACACTTCATCTTGTAACAAACCCAAGGAAAACCCTGAGATTGAGGGGCCAAAACTGATAGAGAAAGATGGGTTAGATAAAAATGCACCCGAAATAGCCCTTACGCTACTTGCACCCCCATTTTCCACCAGAGGGTCTGAAACAAGATCAAACCAGGGAACTCGTGGGGAAAGGCCCCAAAATTTGACCCCTGAGAAGCAGACATTTGACACACCAATGAAGAGCATTCTGAGGTAAACCCAGTAGGGGTTAGCCCAACCTTGGTTGAGAAACCACCAGTACCCTAGGTTTGAGCCCTAGATACCCAAAATTCCTCGTCAGTAGAAAAAAATTGCATGTGACCAGGGTTCGTTGAATAATCTGCTAGCTTTGGTGAATCCATACTGATAATAGAAAACTACTAGAAGAAAATGAATAACCGCAACACAGAGAGTCAACGCTCGCCTTCCTACCCCATAAATCATATGAAACCTTATTCGTTAACCTGAAGCACCTCCATCATTCCTCCGCGCAGCATGAGCCTCCAATTCTTTGTAACATATTTTTAATTAAATCTAAAAGAAAAATAGATTATAATTAACTTTGAGTTATATCTAAACCCTTTATCTTCACTATTACTAAATATTTAGTGAATATTCTATATATATTAAATCAAGGTTTTAAGAAAATTAAAAATGAGAATACTTTTATATATAGAAATGTGAAATTTATTGAGCTGAGAGACTCATTTTTACAGCCCAGTATGACAGGATGTGTAAGTTTGTTCGTCCATTCTACAACCCAGTATGAGGGGATGTGTAAGTTTGTTCGTCCGTTTTACAACCCAGTATGAGTGAATGTGTAAGTTTGTTATTTCGTCCGTTCCCCTTTAAAATAAAAATAAATAAAATAAAACTATTTTCTAAATAGAAAAATAACATGGGCTATAAAAAAAATGAATATTTGTACTATGGCATACACATTGGAGCTTCCTGCAGCTTCTCGAGTGGACCTCATTTTCCAATTTTCATGCTTAAAGAAGGTTATAGGTGAGAATATCCCAGTTCAAACAATATTGCTAGAACTTGACGAGGAAGGAAAATTCATATTGGAACCTGAAGCAGTCACAAAAACAAGAACTCAACAGCTATGAAATCGATTAATTTCGGAGTATCTCATAAAGTGGAAGAACTTACCTGCTGAAGATTCCACATGGGAGGGTGAGAATTTATACAAAAGCATCCAAAACTACTCAAGCGTTGACGACAACACTTTTTTGAAGGAGAGGGGCATGTTAGGTCCCTATAATACTGGTGATTCCCCTAGTACTATTGTCATTGTAGCCCTTATTCTTATTGTTGTGCCCCTATTATCCCCCTATTATTATTATTGTGCCCCATAGAATTCCACTATTGTTATTGTTGTGCCCTTATATTATTATTGTTATGTTGGTTTTGATTATATTGTGACCCCTTAGACTCCTATATATAGAAAGGAGGTTTTGTCATTTGTATTATCAAAGAATTATTCATTTGTGTAATGTAAAGGAGGTTGCCCCCTCGAAGAGGCTAATTTTGAAGTCGTTGATCTATTTTTCTTATATTTTGTGAGTTGGTTACATAACATTTTTAAACTTTTCTCATTCCACATATGAGTTGGAAGACTATGGAGTTGAACCCATATGGGGGCAAAATCCATTTGCTTGTGAGTAGCATAAAAAAGGGGGTTCCAAAACTTGAACACAAATGGCATGGAATAGTTAACACAGACACAGTTAGCAATGATAGTTGCCTCTTCATGTGAACCAAAAGTTAGCATAATCCACCCGTTATCCAACATGTATAACTTAGGCCCGACCTTTAATTTAGGGGTAATTTATTCCTTAAGCCACTCTCGAAGAGTACCAAGGCAAAATTTACGACACCTCACTTTTCCCACTAGATATTTTGTAGCCATATCTTCTACCTCCTCCATCTCGACATATATCCCTAGGCTCATCTTCTATGGAGCATGATTCTCTTCCCAACCAAAAACTTTGGTTTTCCCTTCTTCCAATTAGGGTGAGCTAAAACCCTAGAAGGCGAAAGTGAGGCAACTTCACCTTCCCCATCCTTTTCGAGTGAAACATCGACAGGCTAAGCAACACCAAGGCAACCCCTCCACTGTCTACCACAAATGAATTAAAAAAACCACTAGTGGCTGATTGAAAGTCTTCCACAACTGCTTCCTCATGAAATATTTGCATAGATTCCTCTACATGAAAGCCCCCTCCACCCCCATCCGCCAGCGAGAAAGGGATAAAGCCCACCCCACCCACACAACATGAAGGCAAAGGAAACACTTCATCTTGTAACAAACCCAAGGAAAACCCTGAGATTGAGGGGCCAAAACTGATAGAGAAAGATGGGTTAGATAAAAATGCACCCGAAATAGCCCTTACGCCACTTGCACCCCCACTTTCCACCAGAGGGTCTGAAACAAGATCAAACCAAGGAACTGGTGGGGAAAGGCCCCAAAATTTGACCCCTAAGAAGTAGACGTTTGACCCACCAATGAAGAGCATTCTGAGGTAAACCCAGTAGGGGTTAGCCCAACCTTGGTTGAGAAACCACCAGTACCCTAAGTTTGAGCCCTGGATACCCAAAATTCCTCGTCAGTAGAAAAAAATTGCATGTGACCAGGGTTCGTTGAATAATCCGCTAGCTTTGGTGAATCCATATTTATAATAGAAAAATACTAGAAGAAAATGAATAACCGCAACATAGAGAGTCAACGCTCGCCTTCCTACCCCATAAATCATATGAAACCTTATTCGTTAACCTGAAGCACCTCCATCATTCCTCCGCGCAGCATGAGCCTCCAATTCTTTGTAACATATTTTTAATTAAATCTAAAAGAAAAATAGATTATAACTAACTTTGAGTTATATCTAAACCCTCTATCTTCACTATTACTAGTTATTTAGTGAATATTCTATAGATATTAAATCAAGGTTTTAAGAAAATTAAAAATGAGAATACTTTTATATATAGAAATGTGAAATTTATTGAGCTGAGAGACTCATTTTTACAGCCCAGTATGAGGGGATATGTAAGTTTGTTATTTCGTCTGTTCCCCTTTAAAATAAAAATAAATAAAAATAAAACTATGTTCTAAATAGAAAAATAACGTGGGCTATAAAAAAAAAAAATGAATATTTGTACTATGGCATACACATTGGAGCTTCCTGCAGCTTCTCAAGTGGACCTAGTTTTCCAATTTTCATGCTTAAAGAAGGTTATAGGTGAGAATATCCCAGTTCAAACAATATTGCTAGAACTTGACGAGGAAGGAAAATTCATATTGGAACCTGAAGCAGTCACAAAAACAAGAACTCGACAGCTATGAAATCGATTAATTTCGGAGTATCTCATCAAGTGGAAGAACTTACCTGCTGAAGATTCCACATGGGAGGGTGAGAATTTATACAGAAGCATCCAAAACTACTCAAGCGTTGACGACAACACTTTTTTGAAGGAGAGGGGCATGTTAGGTCCCTATAATACTGGTGATTCCCCCAATACTATTGTCATTGTAGCCCTTATTCTTATTGTTGTGCCCCTATTATCCCCCTATTGTTATTATTATGCCCCATAGAATTCCACTATTGTTTTTTTTTTTAAGAAACGGTTAGACTGATATATTCCTTCTTGGCTGAATTGCCTCAATTCAAATTACAAAATGGGAGGAGAGGCTCAGTTTTTGCCTCATCCAGAATCCATGTAGCTGTCCTCTTGAAGATTTTCCTGATTTTACATGTTGTTCGTGTTGCAGAATTTTCAATCTGTCCTAATTTAAAAATACAAACAAACTGCTTCAGCAATACACAGTAATACATTCTTATTGATCTGCTAGGGGATGGGATCCCAACCTTCTTCTCTGTCTCTTATATATTTTCCGAGAGGGAGATGGACTGCTATATTGGATTCAACATCTGCTTCTTTATTGTTTTCCCTCTTTATGTGAAGAAATTCCAACTTCTAGAAGGAGGATGTGAGGGTGTTGATTCTGCTCAGTAGTCTGGAAAGTCTTAAATCAGATGAAGAGGATTTGTTCACCATGGCATTTATAATGATCTGAGAATCTCCAAACACTACTACCTCTCTGATTCCCAAATTCTTAATCACCTTGAGTCCCTGTAGGAGAGCTAGAGCTTCAGCTTGAATACTGGTGTTGACTCCTACTCCCCAAGCATATCTAGCTTCCGTTATACCTTCTGCACTTTTAATGACCCCTCCAGCTCCAGAGCTGCCAGGATTTGCTTTAGCTGCACCGTCAAAAAAGAGAGCTTTCCTCGCCTTTTTGTTGCAGAATTCGGCAAACTCTGTATCATTTAAGCGAATTTGTCAGGACTTTAAGAGGGGAGGGGGGTTCTTTACAATATCTGAAAAGTGAAGATCCAGGGAGGCACCCCAGGCTATATCTTGTTCAGTGAGATCCTTTATGCTTAACTGATCTCCTATACATTCTTTAATATGGCTTTTAATTTTAACCCAGATTAGCTTAGCAGCTCTCTTCTTACTCTTGAAGATCCTTTGGTTTCTTTCTAACTAGATATGCCAGCGAATTAGCTTGGGCAGGGCAAGCCAAGCATCTCTGATTTGTGAATCCTGGGCGGCTCCACCTGGATATAATCGTTTCCAATTAGAAAAGAGCTCTGAGCAGTGATTGAATGGACCAAATTTCATGTTCCATGCTTCTAAAGCCTCCTTCCACAATTCTGAAGCGAAGTTACAGGTTAACATCATGTGAGATGCGTTTTCCTCATGATTCTCACACAGAGAGCAGCGGGATGGCCCTGAGAACCTTATTTTTTTAAGTCTCTCTTCTGTCAGAATTCTATGTTGACATAGAAGCCAGCAGAACGTATCCACTTTGGGTAACGTAGCAGAAGTCCATACCCTCTACCATGGCCGCGGATCAGGCAGAGCGTTGGGGATTCGGATAAGCTGGGCATATCCCTTCGACACAGTGTAATTGCCTGGGATCGATCCCCACCCTCTGCTGTCAGTTATCCTTCTGTTTAACGGAGCTTTGCCTTTTAAATGGGATAGAAGAACAATATAATCCTGAGCAAGATTCGCAGGCACCTCTAGCTGTTTCCACCGCCACCAGTCGTCATTATCCCAAAGGGACAGGTCCCACGGTGTTTTGATATTAGCTGTGATCATCCATTCTCTCAGAGCTGTTAAGGAATGGTCTTCTGCCAATGGATCACTTCCCATAATGTTATCGTCCCAAATGTGAATTCGATGTCCGTTCCCTGGGATCCAGTGGGCATGTTGTCTGATTAGAGTTGCGGAATTTTGACATTGTTTGTGGATCAACGTACCTGTTCTTCCCTTTGGATTACTCAGACAACGCATTCTTTGTCCTCCAAAATATTTTTTCCACAAGGCCCGTTGTGCCCAACCCGGATTTGGAGCGATGATTCTCCAAGCCAATTTGGCACCCATCGCTGTGTTTTGGATACTGAAATTTTTGAAGTTTAGGCCGCCTTCTAATCTGGGCAGAGAGATCGTTTTCCAGTTTAGTAATGGGATCTTTCTCTCATTGCCTTTGCCCCCTTTCCAGAATTTTTTTTTTATGTACTCCTCCATCTTCCTCGTTATACCCATGGGCGCCATCATAACAGTTGCCTGAAAGATAGGCAGACTATTCAATACAGACTTTATCAGAACTGTCTTGCCTGCTAGGTTGAGCCAGTTATATCACCAGGACTGAATTTTGAGCTTGAATTTATCTAGCAGTGGCATCCATTCTCTGCTGAGGATTTTTTTTTGGAAGACAGGAAGCCCCAGGTATTTGAAAGAAGTCCAAGTAGAGGAGGCTTTGAAGCCAAGACAAATAGAAATTACTTGAGTCAATCTGGCAGAGGTGTTCCAACAGTAAACTTGGCATTTGCCTTTATTAAGCTTGCTTCCTGAGTCTGCACAGAAGTCATCCACTACCTCTTTAAATCAATTTGCCAAGACCACTGAAGCAGCTCCCAGCAATAGAGTGTCATCTGCAAACAATGCATGGTTGATGCTTTTTACTCCTCTTGCAATGTTTATTCTCATTATTTCTTGCTCTGTCTGTTTTCTAATCAAAAGGAAGCTTAATGCTGATGCTTGGAGGACAAAGAGCAAGGGGGAGAGGGGACACCCTTGCCTCAACCCTCTTGAGGCTTTGAAGAAGTCTGTGGCTCCCCCGTTCACTAGTGGGGCAATCCATGGCTCACTAATGCAAGCCTTGATCCAATTGATGAACTTATGCCCGAATCCGAATTTATGAAGGACCTCCAGCAAAAATCTGTGTCTAACCCTATCAAAGGCACTTTCAAGATCAATTTTGATAACCATTCCTTGCTCCTTCCGGGCTAAACTTGAATGGATTGCTTCTTGAACCAGTGTGTAATTGTCTGCTATCTGTCTCCCCTGAATGAAACCCCCCTGATTCTCAGGGATAATGTTCGGGAGAATTGTTTTCAACCTGTTCGCTATCACTTTTGTTATCAGCTTATAGCCTATATTACAAAGAGAGATAGGGCGGAATCTGGAGAAGGAGTTTGCTCCTCTTTCCTTGGAGATGAGGGCCAAGAAAGCCAAGTTAGTGCTTCCCCCTATCTTCTGACAATTTTGAGACTTCCGGACCATCTTGCACAAATCTTTTTCGATAATCTGCCAACAGTGCTGTAGGAACCTTGCTGTAAAGCCATCAAGCCCTGGAGCCTTGTCCGGCTCCATAGAGAAGAGGGCTTTTTTGATTTCATCATTTGTGACTTCTGCTTCCAAGTACTGATTTATTCTATTGGATATCTGCTTGGGAACTTCATTTACAGTCAATGAAATTTGAACCTGTTCCTCTTTTTCATTATACAGCTTTTTGAAGTGCTGAAAGGCCACATTTTTAATGCTTTGAGTGTCTCTATGAATAACATTCTCTTCCCTGATTTCGATGATGCTGTTGGAGTTTTTTCGAGCTTGGGCTTGTTTATGGAAGAAGGATGTGTTTCTATCACCTGCCTTGAGCCAGAGTCTGTGAGATTTGATCCTCCAATATTCTTCCTCGACCAGGCTTGCTTTGAGCAACTTTTGCTGGAGGTCTGCTTCTTTTTTGAGAATTTCTTTTGTGATCTCCTCATTTTCTAAATTATGTTGATGGATCTCTAGCTGCACTTGTAACTTCTTTCTTTCCACTGCAGGGTTTGGGAGAGATTTTGCCCAAACTTTGAGGGTTGCCTTCACTTTTCTGAGTTTCTCCTCCCATACAATGAACGGAGAGCCATTAACAGGTTGCTTCCACATATCCTTTACTAGTTGCAAGAAGGATTGCTCCTTGATCCAGAGAGGATTGAATTTAAAAGGAGTGGGGCCTTTATCCCAGTGAGCTGAGAGTTCTAGCTTAATGGGCCTGTGATCAAAGACACTGCATGGAAGAATATGCATTCTAGTATCTAGACCAAGAAGTAAAAAAGAACTTTGAACAAGAAATCGATCTAACCTTGCAGCGATGTGGCCTGGACCAAGCCTTTTATTGGACCAGGTATATTTGCCTGACGAGGGTTTGATGTCGATTATGTCCCAATCCTGGAGTAGATCTTCAACCCACTCTGTCGCTGGATCCCTTACAATGCTTCCACCACGTTTTTCAGCCGTAGATAGTGTGAGGTTAAGATCTCCAGTGATGATAGTATTTGCTAGATCTTCAGAGTCTGCCAGCGCTCTGATAGAATCCCAGCAATTCTTTTTTTCTCCTGTGCTGACAGGGACATACTCATTAAAGAGACATAGGGTCTCTTCTGTATCAACGTGCTTAAGTTTTGAGAATAACCAGCGGGCGTTGGCGATCTCTTTCACCTTTGTAATCTTGCTTGGGTTCCAAAGGGTGCCTAGGCCTCCTGAGGCACCTCTGGCTGAGACAGCGTGCCCTTCACTTTTTTTCCAGAGGTTTTTCCCTATTTGGAGGAAGGCCTTATCCTCCATTTTAGTCTCCTAGATGAGGAGGATGTCAGGGTATTCCGATCTTATTAGATTTTTTTACTGCTTCTTCCTTGAATTTGCTCCCCATACCCCTACAATTCCAAGAGACGATTCTCATTACTTATTTTTGGAGTGGGGAGCTCCTTTAGAGCTCTGAGGTGGGTTCCTATTCATCTTCGGAGTCTTAACCAGGAGTTTCTCAATGGTGGGTTGACTTCCTTGCAGTTTGTCTTTGTATGTCTCCTGCTCTCTTTTCTTGCTCTCTTTTCTCACGTGCTGATTTTTGGCCCCTTAAAGATCTTCTGGCCGAGGACTGTGTTTCTCCTATCTCCCCTTCTTCTTCTGAATCCTCTGAGGTTTGGACTTCCTCAGCCTCTTCTGAGGGTGAGTCCTCCATTCTGTCTGTTTTTCTATCTGTTTTCTCTGGTTCTTGAGAGGGTTCTTTGTGGGTCGATTCCTTCTTTTGTGTCTCTGGTTCGTGGACTTTCTCTGATGCTGAACTGAGTTGTATGAATTTGTTTCCTTGCTCTTCCCTATGAGGGTTTTGAGACCCCATTTGAAGGGATTTCCCGTTGGCATTTCCTGTTTTTGGGGCTTTGTTTTTTGCCCTTTTGACCTGCATCAACCCGTCCTCTTTGCCTTTCTCTGTTTCTACGTTTTTTGGGCATCCTCTGGTGAAGTGGCCATAGACCTGGCACTTCCTGCATTTGAACGGCAACTGCTCATAATCCAGTTTTTGGAGATGCGTCCAACTGCCAACTCTGATCTTTATCGCCTCAGGCAGCCCAACCTCGAGATCGAATTCAACACAAATTCTCGCGCAGTCATATTGATCTTTGCTATTAGCTCGATCTATGAATTTACCCAGGGCATTTCCAATATGCTTGAGGGATTCCCAGTTCCAGCAATGCATTGGGAGATTAGGCAGTCTAACCCACACAGGCACGACAGTGGGCACGTCGGCTGCTGGATCAAAGTCAGGCGTCCACTTATTGAGATACAGCCCTTGAGGGCCCATGAAATAGGGTCCATTTCGGAAGATCAGATCCTTATCTTCCTTTTCTGAAAATTCGAATAGGAAGAAACCCTTCCCCAGAAAGAAAGAAGTGACTTTGCCCGATATCAAGGGCACCCAATTCCTAGAGACCCAGCTTTCAGTGGATCTGGGCGAGGGCCCGAGACCGGTGAACTGACCCACCAAGGCACGTTCAGACAAAGAAAGGGCAACCTGGATCGGTTTCTCAGGCGGGAGAGAGATCTCCGGGATATCATCAAGACGTTTCACGAATTTCGAAACCTCTGAGGTTCTCTTTTTTGGCAGAGATTTCAGAAGTTTGAGAAGGCCTCTGCTTCGGTGGGAGAGGGTGAAGAAGACTCCATAAAATAAATCTCAGCTCGGACAGATCGAGCTCCTTTAGATCTCCCCGGGCATAGTCGCTTGGATCAGCCTGCAGAACGGTAGCCTGCCAAACCAACGAGAATGCAAGATCGGTGATCGGAAACCCTCAGGCGGGCAAAGGGCCGAGAGACTGCTCGATGCAGGGACGGCTCAGCGCAGCGCTCCAATCTTACCTCTCCGAATTTTTTTTTCCCACTTTATTATCAGAATTCCACTATTGTTATTGTTGTGCCCTTATATTATTATTGTGATGTTGGTTTTGATTATATTGTGACCCCTTAGACTCCTATATATAGAAAGGAGGTTTTGTCATTTGTATCATCAAAGAATTATTCATTTGTGTAATATAAAGGAGGTTGCCCCCTCAAAGAGGCTAATTTTGAAGTCGTTGATCTATTTTTTCTTCTATTTTGTGAGCTGGTTACATAACATCTTTAAACTTTTCTCATTCCACATATGAGTTGGAAGGATATGGAGTTGAACCCATATGGGGGCAAAATCCATTTGCTTGTGAGTAGCATAAAAAAGGGGGTTCCAAAACTTGAACACAAATGGCATGGAACAGTTAACACAGACACAGTTAGCAATGATAGTTGCCTCTTCATATGAACCAAAAGTTAGCATAATCCACCCATTATCCAACATGTATAACTTAGGCCCGACCTTTAATTTAGGGGTAATTTATTCCTTAAGCCACTCTCGAAGAGTACCAAGGCAAAATTTATGACACCTCACTTTTCCCACTAGATATTTTGTAGCCATATCTTCTACCTCCTCCATCTCGACATATATCCCTAGTCTCATCTTCTATGCAGCATGATTCTCTTCCCAACCAAAAACTTTGGTTTTCCCTTCTTCCAATTAGGGTGAGCTGAAACCCTAGAAGGCGAAAGTGAGGCAACTTCACCTTCCCCATCCTTTTCGAGCGAAACATCGACAGGCTAAGCAACACCAAGGCAACCCCTCCATTGTCTGCCACAAATGAATTAAAAAAACCACTAGTGGCTGATTGAAAGTCTTCCACAATTGCTTCCTCATGAAATATTTGCATAGATTCCTCTACATGAAATCCCCCTCCACCCACATCCGCCAACGAGAAAGGGATAAAGCCCACCCCACCCACACAACATGAACGCAAAGGAAACACTTCACCTTGTAACAAACCCAAGGAAAACCCTGAGATTGAGGGGCCAAAACTGATAGAGAAAGATGGGTTAGATAAAAATGCACCCGAAATAGCCCTTATGCCACTTGCACCCCCACTTTCCACCAGAGGATCTGAAACAAGATCAAACCAAGGAACTGGTGGAGAAAGGCCCCAAAAATTGACCCCTAAGAAGCAGACATTTGACCCACCAATGAAGAGCATTCTGACGTAAACCCAGTAGGGGTTAGCCCAACCTTGGTTGAGAAACCACCAGTACCCTAAGTTTGAGCCCTGGATACCCAAAATTCCTCGTCAGTAGAAAAAAAATTGCATGTGACCAGGGTTTGTTGAATAATCCGCAAGCTTTGGTGAATCCATAATGATAATAGAAAACTACTAGAAGAAAATGAATAACCGCAACACAGAGAGTCAATGCTCGCCTTCCTACCCCATAAATCATATGAAACCTTATTCGTTAACCTGAAGCACCTCCATCATTCCTATGCGCAGCATGAGCATTTGATTCTTTATAACACATTTTTAATTAAATCTAAAAGAAAAATAGATTATAATTAACTTTGAGTTATATCTAAACCCTCTATCTTCACTATTATTAAATATTTAGTGAATATTCTATAGATAGTAAATCAAGGTTTTAAGAAAATTAAAAATGAGAATACTTTTATATATAGAAATGTGAAATTTATTGAGCTGAGAGACTCATTTTTACAACCCAGTATGAGGGGATGTGTAAGTTTGTTCGTCCATTCTACAACCCAGTATGAGGGGATGTGTAAGTTTGTTCGTCCGTTTTACAACCCAATATGAGTGAATGTGTAAGTTTGTTATTTCGTCCGTTCCCCTTTAAAATAAAAATAAATAAAATAAAACTATGTTCTAAATAGAAAAATAACGTGGACTATAAAAAAATGAATATTTGTACTATGGCATACACATTGGAGCTTCCTGCAGCTTCTCGAGTGGACCTAGTTTTCCAATTTTCATGCTTAAAGAAGGTTATAGGTGAGAATGTCCCAGTTCAAACAATATTGCTAGAACTTGACAAGGAAGGAAAATTCATATTGGAACCTGAAGCAATCACAAAAACAAGAACTCGACAGCTATGAAATCGATTAATTTCGAAGTATCTCATCAAGTGGAAGAACTTACCTGCTAAAGATTCCACATGGGAGGGTGAGAATTTATACAAAAGCATCCAAAACTACTCAAGCGTTGATGACAACACTTTTCTGAAGGAGAGGGGCATGTTAGCTCCCTATAATACTAGTGATTCCCCCAATACTATTGTCATTGTAGCCCTTATTCTTATTGTTGTGCCCCTATTATCCCCCTATTGTTATTATTGTGCCCCATAGAATTCCACTATTGTTATTGTTGTGCCCTTATATTATTATTGTGATGTTGGTTTTGATTATATTGTGACCCCTTAGACTCCTATGTATAGAAAGGAGGTTTTGTCATTTGTATCATCAAAGAATTATTCATTTGTGTAATGTAAAGGAGGTTGCCCCCTCGAAGAGGCTAATTTTGAAGTCGTTGATCTATTTTTCTTCTATTTTGTGAGCTGGTTACATAACGTCTTTAAACTTTTCTCATTCCACATATGAGTTGGAAGACTATGGAGTTGAACCCATATGGGGGCAAAATCCATTTGCTTGTGAGTAGCATAAAAAAGGGGGTTCCAAAACCTGAAAACAAATGGCATGGAAGAGTTAACACAGACACAGTTAGCAATGATAGTTGCCTCTTCATGTGAACCAAAAGTTAGCATAATCCACCCGTTATCCAACATGTATAACTTAGGCCCGACCTTTAATTTAGGGGTAATTTATTCCTTAAGCCACTCTCGAAGAGTACCAAGGCAAAATCTACGACACCTCACTTTTCCCACTAGATATTTTGTAGCCATATCTTCTACCTCCTCCATCTCGACATATATCCCTAGGCTCATCTTCTATGGAGCATGATTCTCTTCCCAACCAAAAACTTTGGTTTTCCCTTCTACCAATTAGGGTGAGCTGAAACCCTAGCAGGCGAAAGTGAGGCAACTTCAGCTTCCCCATCCTTTTCGAGCGAAACATCGACAGGCTAAGCTACACCAAGGCAACCCCTCCACTGTCTGCCACAAATGAATTAAAAAAACCACTAGTGGCTGATTGAAAGTCTTCCACAACTGCTTCCTCATGAAATATTTGCATAGATTCCTCTACATGAAAGCCCCCTCCACCTCCATCCGCCAGCGAGAAAGGGATAAAGCCCACCCCACCCACACAACATGAAGGCAAAGGAAACACTTCATCTTGTAACAAACCCAAGGAAAACCCTGAGATTGAGGGGCCAAAACTGATAGAGAAAGATGGGTTAGATAAAAATGCACCCAAAATAGCCCTTACGCCACTTGCACCCCCACTTTCCACTAGAGGGTCTGAAACAAGATCAAACCAAGGAACTGGAGGGGAAAGGCCCCAAAATTTGACCACTAAGAAGCAGACATTTGCCCCACCAATGAAGAGCATTCTGAGGTAAACCCAGTAGGGGTTAGCCCAACCTTGGTTGAGAAACCACCATTACCCTAAGTTTGAGCCCTGGATACCCAAAATTCCTCGTTAGTAGAAAAAAATTGCATGTGACCAGGGTTCGTTGAATAATCCGCTAGCTTTGATGAATCCATACTGATAATAGAAAACTCACAGAAGCCTCAATTCTACAATTGTTTCCCTGCACGGTACAGCCATTGCATCTAAAGTTCACCATTTTGAACGGTCACGCTTGCAGGTCTCGAAATTGAAGACAAATCTTGCTTTTTTAAAGAGATGCAGAGACTCCTTAGTTATATGCTAAGCCAGATTTGTGTCTTCAACTCGTCCTGATGATGAACCACACTAGTTGGTTCGAAACGCGTCGACAAAGATCTGTCCTATGTGATTTACGCCGAAGCTCTTCTTATAAATATGATGGATCACAGAAGCCTCAATTCTACAATAGAAAACTACTAGAAGAAAATGAACAACCGCAACACAGAGAGTCAACGCTCGCCTTCCTACCCCATAAATCATATGAAACATTATTCGTTAACCTGAAGCACCTCCATCATTCCTCCGCACAGCATGAGCCTCCAATTATTTGTAACATATTTTTAATTAAATCTAAAAGAAAATTATATTATAATTAACTTTGAGTTATATCTAAACCCTCTATCTTCACTATTACTAAATATTTAGTGAATATTCTATAGATATTAAATCAAGGTTTTAAGAAAATTAAAAATGAGAATACTTCTATATATAGAAATGTGAAATTTATTGAGCTGAGAGACTCATTTTTACAGCCCAGTATGACGGGATGTGTAAGTCTGTTCGTCCATTCTACAACCTAGTATGAGGGGATGTGTAAGTTTGTTCGTTTGTTTTATAACCCAGTATGAGTGAATGTGTAAGTTTGTTATTTCGTCCGTTCCCCTTTAAAATAAAAAATAAAAATAAAATAAAACTATGTTCTAAATAGAAAAATAATGTGCCTATAAAAAAATGAATATTTGTACTATGGCATACACATTGGAGCTTCCTGCAGCTTCTCGAGTGGACCTAGTTTTCCAATCTTCATGCTTAAAGAAGGTTATATGTGAGAATATCCCAGTTCAAACAATATTGCTAGAACTTGATGAGGAAGGAAAATTCATATTGGAACCTGAAGCAGTCACAAAAACAAGAACTCAACAGCTACGAAATCGATTAATTTCGGAGTATCTCATCAAGTGGAAGAACTTACCTGCTGAAGATTCCACATGGGAGGGTGAGAATTTATACAGACGCATCCAAAACTACTCAAGCATTGATGTCAACACTTTTTTGAAGGAGAGGGGCATGTTAGGTCCCTATAATACTCGTGATTCCCCCAATACTATTGTCATTGTAGCCCTTATTCTTATTGTTGTGCCCCTATTATCCCCCTATTGTTATTATTGTGCCCCACAGAATTCCACTATTGTTATTGTTGTGCCCTTATATTATTATTGTTATGTTGGTTTTGATTATATTGTGACCCCTTAGACTCCTATATATAGAAAGGAGGCTTTGTCATTTGTATCATCAAAGAATTATTCATTTGTGTAATGTAAAGGAGGTTGCCCCCTCGAAGAGGCTAATTTTGAAGTCGTTGATCTATTTTTTCTTCTATTTTGTGAGCTGGTTACATAACTTTTTTAAACTTTTCTCATTCCACATATGAGTTGGAGGGATATGGAGTTGAACCCATATGGGGGCAAAATCCATTTTCTTGTGAGTAGCATAAAAAAGGGGGTTCCAAAACTTGAACACAAATGGCATGGAACAGTTAACACGGACACAGTTAGCAATGATAGTTGCCTCTTCATGTGAACAAAAAGTTAGCATAATCCACCCGTTATCCAACATGTATAACTTAGGCCCAACCTTTAATTTAGGGGTAATTTATTCCTTAAGCCACTCTCGAAGAGTACCAAGGCAAAATTTACGACACCTCAATTTTCCCACTAGATATTTTGTAGCCATATCTTCTACCTCCTCCATCTTGACATATATCCCTAGGCTCATCTTCTATGGAGCATGATTCTCTTCCCAACCAAAAACTTTGGCTTTCCCATCTTCCGATTAGGGTGCGCTGAAACCCTAGAAGGCGAAAGTGAGGCAACTTCACCTTCCCCATCCTTTTCAAGCGAAACATCGACAGGCTAAGCAACACCAAGGCAACCCCTCCACTGTCTGCCACAAATGAATTAAAAAAACCACTAGTGGCTGATTGAAAGTCTTCCACAACTGCTTCCTCATGAAATATGTGCATAGATTCCTCTACATGAAATCCCCCTCCACCCCCATCCGCCAACGAGAAAGGGATAAAGCCCACCCCATCCACACAACATGAAGGCAAAGGAAACACTTCATCTTGTAACAAACCCAAGGAAAACCCTGAGATTGAGGGGCCAAAACAGATAGAGAAAGATGGGTTAGATAAAAATGCACCGGAAATAGCCCTTACGCCACTTGCACCCCCACTTTCCACCAGAGGGTCTGAAACAAGATCAAACCAAGGAACTGGTGGGGAAAGGCCCTAAAATTTGACCCCTAAGAAACAAACATTTTACCCACCAATGAAGAGCATTCTGAGGTAAACCCAGTAGGGGTTAGCCCAACCTTGGTTGAGAAACCACTAATACCCTACGTTTGAGCCCTGGATACTCAAAATTCCTCGTCAGTAGAAAAAAAATGCATGTGACCAGGGTTCGTTGAATAATCCGCTAGCTTTGATGAATCCATACTGATAATAGAAAACTACTAGAAGAAAATGAATAACCGCAACACAGAGAGTCAACGCTCGCCTTCCTACCCCATAAATCATATGAAACCTTATTCGTTAACCTGAAACACCTCCATCATTCCTCCGCACAGCATGAGCCTACAATTCTTTGTAACATATTTTTAATTAAATCTAAAAGAAAAATAGATTATAATTAACTTTGAGTTATATCTAAACCCTCTATCTTCACTATTACTAAATATTAGTGAATAACCTATAGATAGTAAATCAAGGTTTTAAGAAAATTAAAAATGAGAATACTTTTATATATAGAAATGTGAAATTTATTGAGCTGAGAGACTCATTTTTACAGCCCAGTATGAGGGGATGTGTAAGTTTGTTCGTCCATTCTACAAACCAGTATGAGGGGATGTGTAAGTTTGTTCGTCCGTTTTACAACCCAGTATGAGTGAATGTGTAAGTTTGTTATTTCGTTCGTTCCCCTTTAAAATAAAAATAAATAAAATAAAACTATGTTCTAAATAGAAAAATAATGTGGGCTATAAAAAAAATGAATATTTGTACTATGGCATACACATTGGAGCTTCCTGCAGCTTCTCGAGTGGACCTAGTTTTCCAATTTTCATGCTTAAAGAAGGTTATAGGTGAGAATATCCCAGTTCAAACAATATTGCTAGAACTTGACGAGGAAGGAAAATTCATATTGGAACCTGAAGCAGTCACGAAAACAAGAACTCGACAGCTATGAAATCGATTAATTTCGGAGTATCTCATGAAGTGGAAGAACTTACCTGCTGAAGATTCCACATGGGAGGGTGAGAATTTATACAGAAGCACCCAAAACTACTCAAGCGTTGACGACAACACTTTTTTGAAGGAGAGGGGCATGTTAGGTCCCTATAATACTGGTGATTCCCCTAGTACTATTGTCATTGTAGCCCTTATTCTTATTGTTGTGACCCTATTATCCCCATATTATTATTATTGTGCCCCATAGAATTCCACTATTGTTATTGTTGTGCCCTTATATTATTATTGTTATGTTGGTTTTGATTATATTGTGACCCCTTAGACTCCTATATATAGAAATGAGGTTTTGTCATTTGTATTATCAAAGAATTATTCATTTGTGTAATGTAAAGGAGGTTGCCCCCTCGAAGAGGCTAATTTTGAAGTCGTTGATCTATTTTTTCTTCTATTTTGTGAGCTCGTTACATAACATTTTTAAACTTTTCTCATTCCACATATGAGTTGGAAGGCTATGGAGTTGAACCCATATGGGGGCAAAATCCATTTGCTTGTGAGTAGCATAAAAAAGGGGGTTCCAAAACTTGAACACAAATGGCATGGAACATTTAACACGGACACAGTTGGCAATGGTAGTTCCCTCTTCATGTGAACCAAAAGTTAGCATAATCGACCCGTTATCCAACATGTATAACTTAGGCCCGACCTTTAATTTAGGGGTAATTTATTCCTTAAGCCACTCTCGAAGAGTACCAAGGCAAAATTTACGACACCTCACTTTTCCCACTAGATATTTTGTAGCCATATCTTCTACCTCCTCCATCTCGACATATATCCCTAGGCACATCTTCTATGGAGCATGATTCTCTTCCCAACCAAAAACTTTGGTTTTCCCTTCTTCCAATTAGGGTGAGCTGAAACCTTAGCAGGCGAAAGTGAGGCAACTTCACCTTCCCCATCCTTTTCGAGCGAAACGTCAACAGGCTAAGCAACACCAAGGCAACCCCTCCATTGTCTGCCACAAATGAATTAAAAAAAACACTAGTGGTTGATTGAAAGTCTTCCACAACTGCTTCCTCATGAAATATTTGCATATAGTCCTCTACATGAAAGCCCCCTCCACCCCCAACCGCCAGCGAGAAAAGGATAAAGCCCACCCCACCCACACAACATGAAGGCAAAGGAAACACTTCATCTTGTAACAAACCCAAGGAAGACCCTAAGATTGAGGGGCCAAAACTGATAGAGAAAGATGGGTTGGATAAAAATGCACCCGAAATAGCCCTTACGCCACTTGCACTCCCACTTTCCACCAGAGGGTCTGAAACAAGATCAAACCAAGGAACTGGTGGGGAAAGGCCCCAAAATTTGACCCCTAAGAAGCAGCCATTTGACCCACCAATGAAGAGCATTCTGAGGTAAACCCAGTAGGGGTTAGCCCAACCGTGGTTGAGAAACCACCAGTACCCTCTAATTGAGCCCTGGATACACAAAATTCCTCGTTAGTAGAAAAAAATTGCATGTAACCAGGGTTCGTTGAATAATCTGCTAGCTTTGGTGAATCCATACTGATAATAGAAAACTACTAGAAGAAAATGAATAACCGCAACACAGAGAGTCAACGCTCACCTTCCTACCCCATAAATCTTATGAAACCTTATTCGTTAACCTGAAGCACCTCCATCATTCCTCCGCGCAGCATGAGCCTCCAATTCTTTGTAACATATTTTTAATTAAATCTAAAAGAAAAATAGATTATAATTAACTTTGAGTTATATCTAAACCCTCTATCTTCACTATTACTAAATATTTAGTGAATATTCTATAGATATTAAATCAAGGTTTTAAGAAAATTAAAAATGAGAATACTTTTATATATGGAAATGTGAAATTTATTGAGGTGAGAGACTCATTTTTACAGCCCAGTATGAGGGGATGTGTAAGTTTGTTCATCCATTCTACAACCCAGTATGAGGGGATGTGTAAATTTGTTCATTTGTTTTACAACCTAGTATGAGTGAATGTGGAAGTTTGTTATTTCGTCTGTTCCCCTTTAAAATAAAAAACAAATAAAATAAAACTATGTTCTAAATAGAAAAATAACGTGGGGTGTAAAAAAATGAATATTTGTACTATGGCATACACATTGGAGCTTCCTGCAGCATCTCGAGTGGACCTAGTTTTCCAATTTTCATGCTTAAAGAAGGTTATAGGTGAGAATATCCCAGTTCAAACAATATTGCTAGAACTTGACGAGGAAGGAAAATTCATATTGGAACCTGAAGCAGTCACAAAAACAAGAACTCGACAGCTATGAAATCGATTAGTTTCGGACTATCTCATCAAGTGGAAGAATTTACATGCTGAAGATTCCACATGGGAGGGTGAGAATTTATACAGAAGCATCCAAAATTACTCAAGCGTTGATGACAACACTTTTTTGAAGGAGAGGGGCATGTTAGCTCCCTATAATACTGGTGATTCCCCTAGTACTATTGTCATTGTAGCGCTTATTCTTATTGTTGTGCCCCTATTATCCCCCTATTGTTATTATTGTGCCCCATAGAATTCCATTATTGTTATTGTTGTGCCCTTATATTATTATTGTTATGTTGGTTTTGATTATATTGTGACCCCTTAGACTCCTATATATAGAAAGGAGGTTTTCTCATTTGTATCATCAAAGAATTATTCATTAGTGTAATGTAAAGGAGGTTGCCCCTCTAAGAGGCTAATTTTGAAGTCGTTGATCTATTTTTTCTTCTATTTTGTGAGCTGGTTACATAACATCTTTAAACTTTTCTTATTCCACATATGAGTTGGAAGACTATGGAGTTGAACCCATATGGGGGCAAAATCCATTTGCTTGTGAGTAGCATAAAAAAGGGGGTTCCAAAACTTGAACACAAATGGCATGGAAGAGTTAACACAAACACAGTTAGCAATGATAGTTGCCTCTTCATGTGAACCAAAAGTTAGCATAATCCACCCATTATCCAACATGTATAACTTAGGCCCGACCTTTAATTTAGGGGTAATTTATTCGTTAAGCCACTCTCGAAGAGTACCAAGGCAAAATTTACGACACCTCACTTTTCCGACTAGATATTTTGTAGCCATATCTTCTACCTCCTCCATCTCGACATATATCCCTAGGCTCATCTTCTATGGAGCACGATTCTCTTCCCAACCAAAAACTTTGGTTTTCCCTTCTTCCAGTTAGGGTGAGTTGAAACCCTAGCAGGCGAAAGTGAGGCAACTTCACCTTCCCCATCCTTTTCGAGCGAAACATCGACAGGCTAAGCAACATCAAGGCAACCCCTCCACTGTCTGCCACAAATGAATTAAAAAAACCACTAGTGGCTGATTGAAAGTCTTACACAACTGCTTCCTCATGAAATATTTGCTTAGATTCCTCTACATGAAAGCCCCTTCCACCCCCATCTGCCAGCGAGAACGGGATAAAGCCCACCCCACCCACACAACATGAAGGCAAAGGAAACACTTCATCTTGTAACAAACCCAAGGAAAACCCTGAGATTGAGGGGCCAAAACTGATAGAGAAAGATGGGTTAGATAAAAATGCACCCGAAATAGCCCTTACGCCACTTACACCCCCATTTTCCACCAGAGGGTTTGAAACAAGATCAAAACAAGGAACTGGTGGGGAAAGGCCCCAAAATTTGACCCCTAAGAAGTAGACATTTGACCCACCAATGAAGAGCATTCTGAGGTAAACCCAGTAGGGGTTAGCCCAACCTTGGTTGAGAAACCACCAGTACCCTAAGTTTGAGCCCTGGATACCCAAAATTCCTCGTCAGTAGAAAAAAATTGCATGTCACCAGGGTTCGTTGAATAATCCGCTAGCTTTGGTGAATCCATACTGATAATAGAAAACTACTAGACGAAAATGAATAACCGCAACACAAGAGTCAACGCTCACCTTCCTACCCCATAAATCATATGAAACCTTATTCGTTAACCTGAAGCACCTCCATCATTCCTCCGCGCAGCATGAGCCTCCAATTCTTTGTAACATGTTTTTAATTAAATCTAAAAGAAAAAAAAGATTATAATTAACTTTGAGTTATATCTAAACCCTCTATCTTCACTATTACTAAATATTTAGTGAATATTTTATAGATATTAAATCAAGGTTTTAAGAAAATTAAAAATGAGAATACTTTTATATATAGAAATGTGAAATTTATTGAGCTGAGAGACTCATTTTTACAACCCAGTATGAGGAGATGTGTAAGTTTGTTCGTCCATTCTACAACCCAGTATGAGGGGATGTGTAAGTTTGTTCGTCCGTTTTACTACCCAGTATGAGTGAATGTGTAAGTTTGTTATTTCGTCCATTCCCCTTTAAAATAAAAATAAATAAAATAAAACTATGTTCTAGATAGAAAATAACGTGGGCTATAAAAAAAT
>APFE031498813.1:338057-370394 GCA_000404065.3 Pinus taeda
AATCATCACTTCCGGGGCTTGCACCCAGTAACCAAGACTCCTTGGGAGGTCACCCATCCCAGATTGCCTCTGGCTCAAGCGTGCTTAATTGTGGAGTTTTCCCCACAATTATGCCCACTTAGCTTGCTTCCCCATTTGCAAAACTTTAGCAAATATTATGCCTCATGAACCATTCAAGTAGAGTTCCCTTTACTCTTTTGAATTAAGTATTGGGGTTTTCTCAGTGCATTATATTAGATATCTTTTTGGGATTCAATTGCGTTAAGTAAGTCATTCATCTATAACCATTTTCATGAGAGGTAGTCGTAACTGACTAATTTCTCATGATTTTTGAATAGTCGACTTAGCACTCATTGCATCAAGTGATGCTCACAGGGGTGAGGTAGTCGTAACTGACTAATTTCTCATGATTTTTGAATAGTCCACTTAGCACTCATTGCATAAGGTGATGCTCACAAGGGTGATGCTCTCATGAAAATGGTCATAGATGAATGACTTACTTAACGCAGTTGAATACCAAAATGATATCTAATATAATGCACTGCGAAAACCCCAATACTTAATTCAAAAGAGTGAAGGGAACTCTACTTGAATGGTTCATGAGGCATAATACTTGCTAAGGTTTTGTAAAAGGGGTAGCAAGCTAAGTGGGCTTGGTTGTGGGGAAAACTCCATAGTTAAGCGCGCTTGAGCCAGAGGCAATCCCGGATGGGTGACCTCCTGAGAAGTCTTGGTTATCGAGTGCAAGCCTCAAAAGTGATGATTGACGCTATGTGATTCATTTCACTAGTTTCAATCTCACTTCTTCACCCCTGTGAGCATCACCCGATGCAATGAGTGCTAAGTGGACTATTAAAAAATCATGAAAAATTAGTCACTTACGACTTACTTAACGCAGTTGAATCCCAAAATGATATCTAATATAATACACTGCAAAAACCCCAATACTTAATGTTATAAAGTAATTAAAAGTTTAAAATGTGTGAGTAAGATGTTTAAATTTTATACTTTTCAAAAAATATTTCAACAAGAAATTTAAATAAACTATTTGATTTTTTTGTTGTTAAAATAAAATATTTTAATGTTGTATATAAAAAAAATGTTCAATGTGGGTTATTAATAAAATATTTTCATAGGAATTAATATTCACATATTTTTAAAAATATATTAATAATAAAAAAATCATTTTAGTTTGCGTGATAAAATGTTTTGATAGACATGTTATTAAAATGTTTTAATCTTAATTATGTATATTTAACAAATGTATATATCACAATTATATATATTATATATATATATATATATTATTAAAGATATAATTCCTAAGCTAGCTTTAAATTCTAGCCAAAACCACCTAAGGCTCAATCGAGGGTGGCATAAAGACACAAGGGCCTGGTTAAACTATTGGGAGATCAACGAGAATGATGCATTGCAAAACATAAATAACATTAAAGATATTGTCACTTTTAAGTTCAAAGAAAAAATGTGGTGTGAGAAAGATTTAGCGGCTAAAAGAAAATTAAGTTATTATAAGAAGGTCATTAACCCCACCCTAGAAGATCAAAAGTATCTGTCTATTTTAACTAGCTCAAATAAAAAAATTAATATAGCAAAGATTAGAACGAATTCTCATGAGCTCCATAGTGAAACAGGTTGTTGGGCAGTGCCTAAAATGCCATGGATGGAAAGGATCTGCCATATATGTGAGAATAGGAACATCGAGGATGAAAACCACTTCCTCTTAGAGTGCCCCACATACAACCACATTAGATCTTAGTTTCACAATCTTTGTTACAATACTGACCTTCCTAGCCTTTTACAATGTCAAAATTATAGTGAGCTCGGGAGGCTTCTCTCAAAGCTTTTTGAGCATAGGAATAAAATCTTAAATCAAAATAAATAATTTGTTTCTTTAGGTTCAATAGACCAATGTTTGGTCTCAGTGGACGTTAACCATCATCATCATCATTATATTTTTTTAATGTTTTTTCTTTTCTTTTTATATATAGAAATGTGAAATTTATTGAGCTGAGAGACTCATTTTTACAACCCAGTATGAGGAGATGTGTAAGTTTGTTGGTCCATTCTACAACCCAGTATGAGGGGATGTGTAAGTTTGTTCGTCCGTTTTACTACCCAGTATGAGTGAATGTGTAAGTTTGTTATTTCGTCCATTCCCCTTTAAAATAAAAATAAATAAAATAAAACTATGTTCTAGATAGAAAATAACGTGGGCTATAAAAAAATGAATATGTTATAAAGTTACCATTTTGGGATTCAACTGCGTTAAGTAAGTCATTCATCTATGACTAGTTTCATGAGAGGTAGTCATAACTGACTAATTTCTCATGATTTTTGAATAGTCCACTTAGCACTCATTGCATCAGGTGATGCTTATAGGGGTGAAGAGGTGGGATTGAAACTAGTGAAATGAATCACATATTGTCAATCATCATTTCCGGGGCTTACACCTGGTAACCAAGACTTCCCGGGAGGTCACCCATCCCAGATTACCTTTGGCTGAAGCGCACTTAACTATGGAGTTCTCCCCACAATTGAGCCCACTTAGCTTGCTACCCCATTTGCAAAACCTTAACAAGTATTGTGCCTCGTGAACCATTCAAGTAGAGTTCCCTTCACTATTTTGAATTAAGTATTTGGGTTTTCACAGTGCATTATATTAGATATCATTTTGGGATTCAACTGCATTAAGTAAGTCATTCATCTATGACCATTTTCATGAGAGGTAGTTGTAACTGACTAATTTCTCATGATTTTTGAATAATCCACTTAGCACTCATTGCATCGAGTGATGCTCATAGGGGTGAAGAAGTGGGATTGAAACAATGAAATGAATCACATAGTGCCAATCATCACTTCCGGGGCTTGCACCCAGTAACCAAGACTCCTTGGGAGGTCACCCATCCCAGATTGCCTCTGGCTCAAGCGTGCTTAATTGTGGAGTTTTCCCCACAATTACGCCCACTTAGCTTGCTTCCCCATTTGCAAAACTTTAGCAAATATTATGCCTCATGAACCATTCAAGTAGAGTTCCCTTTACTCTTTTGAATTAAGTATTGGGGTTTTCTCAGTGCATTATATTAGATATCTTTTTGGGATTCAATTGCGTTAAGTAAGTCATTCATCTATAACCATTTTCATGAGAGGTAGTCGTAACTGACTAATTTCTCATGATTTTTGAATAGTCGACTTAGCACTCATTGCATCAAGTGATGCTCACAGGGGTGAGGTAGTCGTAACTGACTAATTTCTCATGATTTTTGAATAGTCCACTTAGCACTCATTGCATAAGGTGATGCTCACAAGGGTGATGCTCTCATGAAAATGGTCATAGATGAATGACTTACTTAACGCAGTTGAATACCAAAATGATATCTAATATAATGCACTGCGAAAACCCCAATACTTAATTCAAAAGAGTGAAGGGAACTCTACTTGAATGGTTCATGAGGCATAATACTTGCTAAGGTTTTGTAAAAGGGGTAGCAAGCTAAGTGGGCTTGGTTGTGGGGAAAACTCCATAGTTAAGCGCGCTTGAGCCAGAGG
The DNA here is from genome assembly GCA_000404065.3 of Pinus taeda. Taxonomy (NCBI): domain Eukaryota; kingdom Viridiplantae; phylum Streptophyta; class Pinopsida; order Pinales; family Pinaceae; genus Pinus; species Pinus taeda. The sequence continues at coordinate 341,625 of APFE031498813.1, forward strand.
CAATCCCGGATGGGTGACCTCCCGAGAAGTCTTGGTTATCGAGTGCAAGCCTCAAAAGTGATGATTGACGCTATGTGATTCATTTCACTAGTTTCAATCTCACTTCTTCACCCCTGTGAGCATCACCCGATGCAATGAGTGCTAAGTGGACTATTAAAAAATCATGAAAAATTAGTCACTTACGACTTACTTAACGCAGTTGAATCCCAAAATGATATCTAATATAATACACTGCAAAAACCCCAATACTTAATGTTATAAAGTAATTAAAAGTTTAAAAATGTGTGAGTAAGATGTTTAAATTTTATACTTTTCAAAAAATATTTCAACAAGAAATTTAAATAAACTATTTGATTTTTTTGTTGTTAAAATAAAATATTTTAATGTTGTATATAAAAAAAATGTTCAATGTGGGTTATTAATAAAATATTTTCATAGGAATTAATATTCACATATTTTTAAAAATATATTAATAATAAAAAAATCATTTTAGTTTGCGTGATAAAATGTTTTGATAGACATGTTATTAAAATGTTTTACTCTTAATTATGTATTCATTTAAAAAATGTTAATATAATACAATTATATATATATATAATATATTATATATATATATATATATATAATATTATAAAGATATAATTCCTAAGCTAGCTTTAAATTCTAGCCAAAACCACCTAAGGCTCAATCGAGGGTGGCATAAAGACACAAGGGCCTGGTTAAACTGTTGGGAGATCAACGAGAATGATGCATTGCAAAACATAAATAACATTAAAGATATTGTCACTTTTAAGTTCAAAGAAAAAATGTGGTGTGAGAAAGATTTAGCGTCTAAAAGAAAATTAAGTTATTATAAGAGGGTCATCAACCCCACCCTTGAAGATCAAAAGTACCTCTCTATTTTAACTAGCTCAAAGAAAAAAATTAATATAGCAAATATTAGAACGAATTCTCATGAGCTCCATAGTGAAACTGGCCGTTGGACAGTTCCTAAAACGCCATGGATAGAAAGGATCTGCCATATTTGTGAGAATAGGAGCATCGAGGATGAAAAACCACTTCCTCTTAGAGTGCCCTGCATACAACCACATTAGATCTCAATTTCACAACCTTTGTTACAATACTGACCTTCCTAGCCTTTTACAATGCCAAAATTATAGTGAGCTCGGGAGGCTTCTCTCAAAGCTTTTTGAGCATAGGAATAAAATCTTAAATCAAAATAAATAATTTGTTTCTTTAGGTTCAATAGACCAATGTTTGGTCTCAGTGGACGTTAACCATCATCATCATCATTATATTTTTTTAATGTTTTTTCTTTTCTTTTTAAATAAGACTAAATGTATTAATGAGACAAAAAATAATAATACTTGGGGGCACCATCCTCTGCAGATCCTGTCTCAGATTTTACCATGTTTAAACCAACAGTAACTGAAAATCACTGCCTTCAAAGGGGAAACCAATCCAAAATTTGAGGATTGAGCTGCCCACACAGGGAGAACCAGCCTTTAATAACATTGTAGTAGAGTTTTTTGACCAAAACAACAAAATTGACATCAATTTTAACAAAACTTCAAAACGGACCAAAAAAGGACCTTAACTTGTTAGGTGTCAGTGGGTGGCAGAGGTTTCTCCACAATGAGACACCTGTAGGCATCCATATCTTCTTCGTCATGCTGTTGCCCACTCGTCGTGGCTTCCCTCTTCGCATTGTCGCCCGGAGTATTGTGTACCTAGGTTGCGTTCGTTCGGTTCAGAGCTTGACCATGAGTTCTGTGAGTCCCTGAGCTGCTATCAGGAGTTTTCCATCTGCTGGTACTGGTCCTTTCCTAAATGATGCGTTCCGAGCCGATAAAGCTCTGTGGCTCCTCTCTGAAGGCAACAAAAATGGTAGCTATAATGCACGGGCGCTCCAACGTACAACGAAACTGGAACTGAGTAGAATGGCAGGGATGTATCGCCGGGTCAGAGTCATCAAGAGGTTGTTGGGCGTTCGCAACACGCCTATAGCCGACCATCTGAGCACCCCCCTTACCATTGCGGGTGGTGGGATACCGACCCATGAAGTGAGCAGTTGTCGAGGGCGAGGAGGAATCTGCAGGAGTGGAAGCAGAGAGGGACAGCGAGGGAGGCCGAGGTGCTCTACCTTTGCTGCTACCCCTTCTACATCCCATCCTATGCCGCAAACGAGGCATGGTGGTCTAGTTGGAATTGGTTCGACAACTGCTCGGAGGAGCAGGATGAGGGATGGAATGGCCAGTGGAAGCAGGAGAATGGGGAATTCGATTATCAGAAGCAGAATTCAGGGCCAAAGTAGTAGTTCTAAAACAACAAATCAGGTTATGCGAGAAGTGGGCACCTTCAACCATTTCAATGCAACAGAGGATCTGCACCTTCTCCCCGTAGTCGTGCGAGAGCTCAGCTCTGCAGCAACGAGGAGGTAGTTACAGGCCAAAGGAGACAGGACAGGGGGAAGGCGATCTGAAATTGCCATCTTATGGATCAGTGTGAGGTATCCTTGGCCTTCCCACAACATTATTTTTTTTTGGCTTTCACACAGCATTAAAACACCATTAATTATGCGGTGGGCTTCTGAGTGGAAGCATGGGTGGCCATGTGGCCATGCCACTTGCCAGTCCGGATTAGCTGCGCTATACCAATGCGATTAAGCACTCGCATCTGGGATATATATCACGAAAAATTAAGTTTTATGGTTAAAATGTTTATTTGGTCATAATATAATCTATTTAGTAGTCACAAATACAATTTAAACAATGAAAAATAACATTGTATCTTTCACTGTGCTCATATTAGATCCGTGGTAGTATAATATAAATAATGTTATTAAAAACTAACATAAATCTATTTTAACTAAAACTTCTTAAATATATAAAGTCTTTCGGTAGAAATCACATGAGAATTTTTTTTTTGGCCGACGCGTTTCGAACCAACAAGTGTGGTTCATCCTCAGGCCCAGATCAACCACACTTGTTGGTTCGAAACAAGTGTGCTCAGGACTAGATCAACCACACTTGTTGGTTCGAAACAACAAGTGTGCTCAGGACCAGATCAACCACACTTGTTGGTGCGAAACAACAAGTGTGGTTCATCCTTAGGACCAGATCAACTACACTTGTTGGTTCGAAATGCGTCGCCAAAAAATATCTTCTTATGTGATTTCTACTAAAAAACTTTGTTTAATTCATTATGGATTATAGAAGTTTGAATACAGAAATTTCTTAAATAATTAAAAAAATTAAATACATTTAAAAACATTTTTTTTTTCAAATTTTACACACAAAAAAATATATAAATCTCCTAAATTTAAATTTAAAATAAATATATGCTAGTATTCACCATCAATTCTCAAATAGATAATAAATAAGTGCACCCATTTCAAATAACTTGGATAATAAATAAATACACCCATTTCAAATAACTTAGACCACACGTCATTATAAAAGTGTCCATTTGTAACTTAAACACACCTTATACTTGTGGAAATTGTTTTTATCGTAAAACATCTTTCCAACCGCGTAGTCTAACGAGGTGGAGGAGTTGCCCGGAAAGTTACGGAAATTTCAATCATATTTAGAGAAAATCCGACAAAGATTTTTGTAAATTGAAATTATAGTTGTTAATTTTCAAAATTTTAGGTGTCCTAGATGTTTTTGATGGTGCTGAATCCATTTCCACGATAAAAAAACATGATTCAAACACTCCCTCTACAATTTTTTTTGAAATTTTTTTGCCCTGACCACTTTTGACCATCCAAGCAATTCCTCCGCTTTGGTAGACGAATCCCTTTCCAACTACGCGTCATTTAACACGTCATAAACAAAATAATAATTCCATAAAGTGGACAACCTCTAACTAATCTTGCCCGGTGTGCCACCTCACGGGTGGACGCATCATGCCATGGGATGGCAAGATTGGGGATAGCCCACCTCTCAAGGCAACCCTAGTTGTGTTTGGCGGAAGGGGACAAGGAAAAAGGAAAGGATGTGGAGATAAGATGTTGTTTCAACACACACGTATGAACCTATATGAAATCTGTAACAGAGATTGAATTTTGGTGATCCCTTTTTTTTTCTGGGGTTAAATATTAAACAAAGTTTGAAAGTATACAAGTAGGATCGGCAGTGGACATGCACTTAGCAGAGTGTGCACAGAAAGGGAGGATCTGCAAAGCATTAGGTGTAAAGCGGATTGGAGGTTAACTGCCCTAAGACCTTTGCGACCTTGAAAACAAGAGGGAGACAACAATACATTGTTGGGGGATTTTATCTCAATCCCGTCCTTGAACAACACAGGAAAAAGAGGGCACCTGTGATCTGTCGTTTCCTTCAAATCTGCGGACGATTTAGTGTATTTTGCTGCAGCCATGGCCTCCGCAGGTTAGTTTGTTTGATTCTGTTTTAACCCTTATATACATAATGTGCAGTTTTTTCTCAGGCTTGGTATATTATTAGGGGTTTTTAGGCTTGATTGGTAGTGCTGGATTGGCTGACTCATTATTGGCTTCTTCGTTTACATCAATGGTAAGTGCTGGAAAATAGATTTGAGTCGATTACTTTAGATTAATTGTTAGTAAACATTGGACCAGATGGACTAGGTTTTAGCTTTCCTTAGTGCTGCGTTTTTAAGACCATTTGTATTTTCTACACGGGTATCATCAAGATCCATTCTATTACAAATGCCATGTCTCCTAATCCATACTCCAGCTAGCACCCTTGATGGATATTGCTTAATTGGATGACCTACTAAAGGTTCTTCGATCTCGCTTGATGGGTGTTGCCAAATTAGATGGAGCGCTAATGGGTTTTCGATTTCGCTTGATGGGTATTGCTTAACTAGATAACCTGCTAATTGGTTTAGGGTATTGCTTGTGATGTCCATTACTCAGTTAAAGAACTGGTAATGGGTTTCGCGTATTGCTTAACTAAATATCGGCTAAAGGGTTCTTGATATTGCTTAATGTGTATTGCCTAAATAGCCTGCCAATTGTTTTTGATTTTATTACATGTGGGTATTCATTAATCAGATGAACAGTTCACGGGCTTTTTATTTTGCTTGATGGGTATCGGTTAATTAGATATCCGGCTTATGGGCTTTTGATTTTGCTTGATGGGTGCTAGACTGGCTGATCAGGCTCTGAAGAGCGTGTTTTTAAGGTTGGGTTTCAGGGAAACTGCCATCTTGGTATTGAAGGGGCCCACATAGAGTGCTCCATAACAAGCTTGATTAGACTACCATATTTCTGTTGACATCCCATTTCCTGTTCTCTCTTCGGGTGGTTCAACTTGACATCTGCCGGATCTCGAGTGGACTGAAATGTATTGATGGAACATCTCAATGCTTAATTAAGCTTTTGGGTTTTTTGATTTATTGAATATTCTGGTTATCGTTGAAATATATTATCCTGATTGTTTTAGAAGTAGGCTGGGTGCAACAAGCATCGGCATTTCAGCCTTGATTCTGCACACGATGAAGAATTGATGTGGCAAAATTTATGCAAACATCCTTAGACAACCATTTCAATGGATCTCAAACTTTTGTTTAACAAATCCTGAGGTCAAAGGCCGTATCCCGTAATAACGGAGACTTTCTTTGGCTCAGATGCCAGGTTTGTGGGGTGTGTATTATGCAAAAATTGCTTGCTGCTTGCATCCAGTCTTATCCCTTTTCTATATTCCATTTGGGTGGGGACAGAAACATTGAAAATAGATATCTTATGGATGACTTAATACTCGATTGTCATAGGGCAACCCCTTATCGCAAATTTATTTTGATTCATTTGTTGTAGCAGGCTGATTTATGTGGATTGTTTTCTGAGGTGCATATTTGTTTGATAGAGATAGCATTGTATGGTATAATGGCCACGTCATTATGTTTATTAGGTGTTAATATGACAAAAAAAGTGAGTTTAGGTACAACGTAATAAAGTCAAGCATTTCAATAATAAATAAAGTTAAGACATATAAAGTATTACATGTCTTAACACAATGGTAGTTGGTGATCCATGCAATCACGTCTCTCGTTACACCTCAGGTTTTGCATTGTCATTTTTATCATGTTTGTGGAGATTTGCAGTTAATATCGTGGAATGTTGCGTTGACTTGGGGGGATATATCTTCATGGAGCCAATTCTACTCTTCGCATTGGATCATTTGATTGGAGGTTTTTGGTGTGGGGGAGTCTCAGTGCTTGTTGGTTTGATGGTCTTCTTACATGTGTTTTCCTCGATCACTACTTGGTTGCACATTTAATGGTTATAGAGTATGATAGCTCATTATGGTGTGGTTTTTGTGTTCTTGTTTCTCTTGGATGTGTTACATTTTTTTATTGGATGATGGATCTTAAATGATGGTGTTAGGAGGGAGACATTTCATGATGTTGGAGTTTTCTTACTGAGTAGGTGTATTGATGTTATGATGTAGGTTTGTCAATAGGAGGGGTGTTTTATTTGGTCCTCATGTGTTAGATGTGTCGTGGGGACATACTAGATGATTGTATAGATATCATTTTCTCCAATGATGTTGATGTGGTTGGAGGGCGTGTTGTGGTAGTGCACCTTGCCTTGGTTGGATTTCCCTAGGTGACGTGACTCGACATTGTAACATTTGCTTAGACATCACTTAGATTGAATGCGTTTGATGATGTTACCACCCTTTGTGGATGTTCTTTTTCCTAAGTTTGTGTTAGAGTGGGGGGATACCACATACATTTTTGGTGATCAAGCCTTCTCCTAAAGTTTGATGAGGTTTTATCACTTGGCGGTGTGTCGTAGGTTGAAGCTTAGGATGAGATTCTGTTTTATCATTGTGTTCTTATCATTGTGGGCTTTGGTAAGAGATATAACTTGTTTGGATGGTATAACAGTTGTTGGAGCTTGCCATTCTCTCATTGACACTCACTTTCTTGTCGATCTAATCAATTGGTGACTATTGAGAGGTTGGACTATGTTCTATTTCAACACCAACCATTGTGCACATATGTTGAGGTTGATTTAACCATTTAATAATTAATTTAGTTTATTTTACTATCGTGGAGGTTAATTGCTTAAATGCCCTACTTCTCTGGATAGCTATTCACACTTTGAGGGGTTTTTATTGGAGGAGATTTAGGGTTTTTGATGGAGTGCACCTTTATTGGGTACAAGTTCCAAGGCTGGCATGGATATTATCTAATTGTTGAAGATGTTGGCACACTTATCTAAGATGCACTTTCTCTTGTGCACATAGTTTGGGGAAACTAGTAGATGGTATTGAGAAACAACATATCGTTTTGGCATTTCTTCTTAGGACACAATTCACATAGAGATATTTTATTGTTTGTTGGGTGGATGAGGTAGTTACATGGCATAGTTTTCTAGGGTGCACCTCTCTTAGATGCTCTCTCATCTTCTTTGCATGGATATATCAATTACACTTGTCAATTTTTTGACCTCCATTGGAGATTGTCTTAACCTCTTTGATATGGCACATATGTTATTTTATTCGAGGTAGTTATTTTATTCTAGAAGCATGTGGCATACTTGGAGTGCCACACATGGCACAGTGCATGCTCTTGCTTGGTCTTTTCTATATTATCAGATTATTGTCTAGGAGGACATTTGTGGACATGGGCCACTTTTTATTTTGAGATTTGACCACTTCCTTTTTTGTGGGACACTCCACCTACTTGGCATCGTGCACGTTCATTCATGGAATTGGATGCCTTGGGATTCTCACATGTGCATTGCTCGCATGCATTTTGTGGACCACACACTATTTTTGGATGGTTTTTATGGAACATTTTCCTAGGAGGATTATCTTATTGTTTTATCTCTCATGCACCTTAGAGGGCGCTCGTTTTTAGCTCTTCTAGATGGACCCTTGAGCACATCCTCGTAGGTTTATTATATTTTGTATGCATCCATTCTTATAGGGGGAATTCTATGTGGACTTGTTGCATGATGATTTGACCTATTTTTGGTGGTATGCCCTCCTTTGGAGATATTTATTGTATTGTTCATATTGTATTTATGGATGAGGGCGACTTCTCTTGGAGAGGTTGGATCCATGTGTTATGGCATGATCAACCATGTGACAAAGGATGTCACTACATTTTTATAATATTTGTTTGTCTTGTGCTGGAGTTAGTTAGCAAATAATATTTCTTTAATGTATGAGAGAAGAGGCTTCCTGTAAAAAGAAGAGCTTTCTCTCCATTGTGATGGTTGTTGGGTCTTTTGGGAGTGAGGAGCCCCCCCCTTGGACTACGTTTGTACACCATATGCTTGGAGCTTGACAAAGGATTGGAGTTAGAATATCTTGTTCATATGAAGCTTTCATGTGTTGATTTTGATTGTAGAAATCCCTTGTTATTTAGTTATGAAAGCCTTGTAATTAACTATGTTACATTTGGAAAATGTGATATGAAGATATGTTAAGCTTACCCCAAGTAAACTTAGTTGTTGCTAATATGATATGGCATCACCTTCATAGCTTAATTTTGAATGGCATCCCTCGCCTTCCAAGGTAATTTTTTGCTATAAATTTTAGCAAGTTAAGGTTGATTTATGGCTTTCACAACAATCCTTATTGCCTTGCCTCTTCATGCGCTCACCCTTTTTGATCCATGCTTCCTTAATTCCATTTGCCCAAGGTTTCATTAGGCACTTGGTTTTGGGGTTTCCACCTTCATCTTTCGTTCTCACACCATTCATTCTTCCATTTATACTACTACAATTTGTTTTGTTTAGATCAACTCTTGGTTATATCACCTTATATCTCCATTCTATAAATTTAAAAATCTTATCCTTAGGGAAGATGATCCAAAATGGATCCTAAAAACCTCTAAGTCTTTCAATACTTAAACACTATCGCAAAGGATAAACCTTCAAGAATGGTGGAAAACAATATCGGACGGGATAAATATGAAGAAATGGGGAAAATAGAGTCTATCGGAGGCTTAAGCAACATCGCACAAGAGCTGTCGGATCTGGCCGATCAATAGTCTAGATCTAATCGGCATATTGAAATTGGAGGTAGCAAACAGAGTTAATGAGAAGTGGCCTTATGGAAATCGCGATAGCGATCATGCATGATTAAACAAGGACCGTCGATCAAGCACACAGATCAACGGTCCAGATCTACTCGCGCAATATCGCATCGCTCATATGCATACATAGAAGGACTTAGCCCGCAGTTTGAAGGATTGGCGATATGCGATTGCGATATATCGCATCGCAACTTTGTAAGGGGTGGATGCCAAGAAGGCCAACAACCATGCGATACCGATGCGCCGATAGATGATAAGGCTGATCGGCGTAATCGGTGATCGAAAGTCAAAACGGATATGCAACATGCAATATAGCCGGACCCAAAAGGGTTTATGAACGCGATATGATATATTTTGAAGTTCGATATGGAGCAATTTGTTGGGTTTTCCTGTGTATTTGGTGTTTTTCGTTATAAACCTAAATACAAAGGAACCTGCGACTAGTGACTTGCGATAGCGATATAAAGGCGGACCTGATGGTGTTTAGGGCGGATTCAATAATATTTCAAGTTCGATAAAAGGCGTTTTGGCGAATTTTTCAGTGTTTTTGTGTATTTCTTTGTGTAAACTGAGATACGACCGTTTTGGGATTTCAAACGCATCGATGGTCCCTTCCGTTTAAAAATAGGTGGCCACCATACCTGAAGACGTCACACCATGATTGGTTAACACTCAGAGGGGATTTGAGCGGACAGAGGCTAGGAGCCAGAGAGCTCGAAAGGGAAAACAAACAGACAAGCGCCGATAGGCTTAAAAGCCACTTAGTGTCAGAGATAGAGGGAGGCAGTGCTGAGACAGAGAGAAAATAGAGAAAGAGAGCGAGAGGGAGAGTCTGTGTACTCAGAAAGACTTGAAGGATTCAAGCAAAACCCTGTTGTTTGTTCCTGTTGTGTTGAGACTCAATTTGAGCTCACATTTGTAAAAACTCTGCTCTTGAAGACATAATAGAGAGGTCACGCCTGAAAGCTGGACCAAGAGACGTAGCCCAAGAGTTTTGGGTGAACTCCTTGATTATTTGCTGTGTTATGTGTGTGTGTTTGTTATGTTTTTCTAACTGCTGATTGTCTATATTATTCGCAATCTTTTTGATCCGTTGCACTAAGTAATATAGGCAAATCCTGCACATGAGTCTGTAATACCTTACTATTAATCTAAGATCTCATTTTTAGATCAAGTGGTATCAGAGCTTTTGGTTTTGGTTTTGTTAAGGTTAGATAAGCTTGTGTTGGATTTTTGAATGCTAACTAGGTATTGTTGTGTTGAGACTCAATTTGAGCTCACATTTGTAAAAACTCTGCTCTTGAAGACATAATAGAGAGGTCACCACTGAACGCTGGACCAAGAGACGTAGCCCAAGAGTTTTGGGTGAACTCCTTGATTATTTGCTGTGTTATGTGTGTGTGTCTGTTATGTTTTTCTAACTGCTGATTGTCTATATTATTCGCAATCTTTTTGATCCGTTGCACTAAGTAATATAGGCAAATCCTGCACATGAGTCTGTAATACCTTACTATTAATCTAAGATCTCATTTTTAGATGAAGTGGTATCAGAGCTTTTGGTTTTGGTTTTGTTAAGGTTAGACAAGCTTGTGCTGGATTTTTGAATGCTAACTAGGCCAAAGCTCAAACTAGGAGAAGGAAAACTTGTTGAGGCTAATCCAAAGATTGGAAGAGTCTATCCTCGGAGGAGAATGGCAGAAGAAACTCCAATGGAATCAGAATCTCAGTTCATGGACAGTTTTATGGCCATGCGAGCCATGGTGGAAGAGAAGTATCGAAAATTTAAGAAGGGTCGAGGTGAAAGCACTTCAACACCCAAACAAGACAAAGGAGCAGAGGAACCTTCTCTAGATGCCCCTCCAGGGGGGCAAAGGGAAAGGGGAAAAGCCTCCTCCATCATCTCCTCCACCATCACCTTCATCATCCTCATCTCCTAGCCCTGATAAGAAAAAGAAGAAAACTTCTTCGATTAAATTAGATGTAAAGTTTGATTTGCTAATTTATGATGGAGAACTAAATGCAGAAAAGCTAGATAATTGGACAAGATAGATTGATGTATATTGCACGGTGCAGAACATTGATTCAGAAAGGAGAAAGATTTAGCTGGCTAGCCTTCGACTTGCAGGAACTGCACTAGTGTGTGGGAAGGCAAGACACAAGCTGATCTGAAGAGACATGGTAAAATTCTTTCTACCTGGAATGAATTTGTTTCTGCCATCAAACAACAATTCTGTCCTCTAGCTTATATGCAACAAGTAATGATGAGTTGCAAACTCTTCACCAATTAAAGGGCCAAAGTGTACAAAGTTATACCCAGAATTTAGAAAAAGAGCTTTATCTCTAGGCATATCTCTAGACTCACTTGAAACTTTGTTGAAGTATATAGGTGGCTTGCATAGCTATTTGAAGCACACCATTCTCATGTTTAATCCCACTAGCCTAGATGATGTATCAGTTTAGGCTACACATCTAGAAGCTAGAGGCAAGAATGTGAACCCAGAGTTTGGGGGATCATCAAAACTCTCTGCAAGCAAGAACAAGGAAAAGAAGAAGATGAAATGGAAGGAGAGGAAGACAAACGCTGTACAAAAGGACAAACTTTCATGCACTCATTTCAATAAGGACGGACACGATGATGCACACTGCTGGTCTTTGCATCCGGAGCTGAAACCTAAGAAGTTCGGTGGTAAGAAGAAGAAGACAGCTGTTGCTATTCAGAAAGACTTGGGGTTAGACTCAGGTGGTGAAACAACAGTCACAACCACATGTATAAAAGGTAAAAATTCTGAAGCATCTACAAGTAATTCTGCACAATGTATTGATAAGGAAGATAATGAGAGGAAAAAACATGAGCTTTTTCATATTAGAGTTATTTCTAAGCACCAAAAGATTGATACTTTATTTGATAGTGGATCACGACCACCTATATACTTGTATGATAAAAAAGGCATTTTCTATAGATCTGAAAATAAGTATTAACTCACTTGTATGATAGAAAAGCCATTTTCTATCATACTTTATAGGAAGTTCTTACTTGTATGATAGAAAAGCCATTTTCTATAGAGTTGAAAATAAGTATCAACTCGCTAAAGATGGAATAGAATATATTGTAAGAGCTCATAAACTCAAAAATAACTATTCTCTCATAAACTCAGGGCAGATGAAAAGAATTTAAATTCATGCAAGCAATTTTTACTAATGGTTGTAAAGGAAAATAACCCTAATAAAACCAATGTATTTGAAGGCTGTGATGCTAAACAGAAAGCTGATTTATTTAAAGTTGTTTCAAAATATGATATTCTATTTCAAGAACCTAAAGGTCTGCGACCCAAAAGGGAAATAGTATATGATAGTCATTTGCAGCAAGATGCTCCATTACCTAACATTAGAATGTACAGGTTATCCGCTTTAGAGAATGCAGAGATAAAGAAGCAGGTACATGAGCTGTTCGATAAAGGGCTCATAAGGCCAAGCACATCACCATGTGGATCTCCAACCATATTGGTGAGAAAGAAAGATGGTTCGTGGAGGATGTGCATTGATTATAGAGCACTGAATAAAATAATGATCAAGAATCATTATCCTCTTCCTCGCATTGATGATTTATTAAATCAGTTGAAAGAAGCAGTTTACTGTTCCAAGTTAGACTTGCATAGTGGCTATCATTAGGTCAGAGTTGCAGAACAAGATGCATGGAAGACTGCTTTCAAGACAAAGCAAGGGCTGTATGAATGGCTGGTTATGCCTTTTGGCTTAACTAATACACTTGCCACTTTCATGAGAGTTCTGAATGATGTACTTAGACCTTTTATTGATGATTTTGTAATTGTATATTTAGATGACATTCTTGTTTTCAGTAAAACATGGGAAGACCATTTGAAGCATGTAAAGCAGACTTTAGATGTTTTGAAAAGAGAAAATCTCTATGTGAAGTTATCAAAATGTGAATTTGGCAAAACATCTTTAAATTATTTGGGTCATATTGTAGGGGGTGGTGAATTGAAGATATATCCCTCTAAGGTCAAAGTCATTGTGAACTGGCCTAAACCCACTTCTGCTACAGAAGTTAGGAGTTTCCTAGGAGCAACACAATATTGGAGAAAGTTTATTGCTAACTTTTCTTTGATTGCAACTCCTTTACATGTTTTAATAGGATTGAACAAGGTGTTTCAGTGGGGAGGCAAACAACAGAAAGCCTTCGACACCTTAAAAGAAAAAATTAGTACAACACTAGTACTAGCACTGCCAAATTTTCAGTGACCATTTGAGATTGAAACAGATGCCAGTGACTATGCCATGGGAGCAGTGTTGGTGCAACACGGTAAACCCATATACTATCCTTTTGAGACATTTAATTCTATAGTAGTTAATTATCTCACATATGATAAAGAATTATATGCATTAGTACAGAGTGTGAAAAAGTGGAAACATTACCTAATGGGCAGAGAAACAATCATACATACAGATCATCAACCACTTCAATATTTGCACTCACAAACTAAACTGCGGCAATCAAGACATTATAGGTCGTTGGGTTTCCTACAACAATTTCATCTTGTCATCAAATATAAGAAGGGCATACACAATAAGGTTGCAGATATGCTATCAAGACCAGTCATAAATGCATCTACTATACTTAAGCATAACTCAGTAATGCATGAAAGTTACATTGAACAATATGCTCAAGATGTAGATTTTAAAGATGTATATGCAACTTTAAGTCATGGCAAGCAAGTAGAAGAATGGGATTATTATGTTAAGGACCAACTCTTATATCATTTGGGAAAGTTATGCATTCCACAAACTGAAAGAGTTAACATAATCTGAGAAGCACATACTTCTCTCATATCAGGTCATTTTGGTGTAAGTAAATCAGTTACACAGTTGCAAAGGTTATGTTATTGGCCAAGAATGCATGAAACAGTTTCTTGATATATTAAAGGGTGTACTATGTGTGCTAAAAGCAAGCCCAATAATAGAAAATTAGGCTTGTACACCCCACTTCCAGTTCCTTCTCGTCCTTGGGAAAGCGTTTCCATGGACTTTGTTGGGGGATTGCCAAAATCTAAAAAAGGTCATGATTATTTGTATGTTATTGTGGATAGGTTCAGAAAAATGTGTATTTTGATACCTTGTAACAAGCAGGTTACAACTGAACAAACAACGAAGTTGTTCTTTCAGCATGTATGGGTTCATTTTGGGTTACCCACTTCTATTGTATCTGATCGAGATTCCCGATTTGTTGGGAAATTTTGGTCAAGTCTATGGGAGTTGATGGACACTAGATTGAAGAAGAGCACAACATTTCATCCATAAACAGATGGTTAAACAAAGGTGGTCAATAGGACAGTGATCTAGTTGCTCAGAGGCTATTGCAGCAAGCATCCCAAGCTTTGGGATGAACATTTGTGTTATGTGCAACATGCTTACAATAGTGCCAAGCACTCTTCTACTCAGAGATTTTCTTTTGAGACTTGTTTTGGTTTTATACCAAAGTCTCCCTTGGATTTTGTCTTTAGTAAAGATATAGCAGTTGATGGACACAGTGATGTGGACAAAGCAACCAAGTTCATTGAATAGATCCAAGAAATTCACCAGGCAGTGCAGGAACAACTGGAAAGAAGCCAGACCATGTACAAGGCAAGGCATGACAAGCATCGAATTGAGCATAGTTTCCAAGTTGGTGATCAAATCTAGCTGTACATCAGCAAAGACAGAATGCAAGGTGGAGGTAAGAAGCTGAAACCAATAAGGTATGGGCCTTTCAAGATACTTGAGAAAATTGGTGAAAACGCTTTTCGCCTTTATTTGCCAGCTTATATGCATCTCTATTCAGTCGTTAATGTAGAGAACTTGAGAATGTATGAACCTTCATTGATTGAAGATCTCGAAGAGCAAAGTCAGTTGCTTTCTATTGATGATCTGTTGCCTGAATATCTCAATGAGTTGTAGGAAGACACAATGTTGGACAAGAAGGTGAGAACTACGTGCAGAGAGGATGTTGAGTACCCGAGGATCGGACTCAAAGGTTCAAAACCAAGTAGTGCACGATGGATAGAAATTGGGCAAGTAAGGAAGCTACATCCTCACTTGATCAATGCTTAAAAACCAACTTTTGGTGGTCCAAAAGCTTTTCAGTGGGAAGGCGTGATCCGAAATGGATCCTAAAAACCTCTATGTCTTTCAATACTTAACCACTATCGCAAAGGATAAACCTTAAAGAATGGCGGAAAACACTATCGGATGGTAAAAACATGAAGAAATGGCAAAAACAGAGTCTATCAGAGGCTTAAGCAACATCGCACAAATGCTGCAGGATCTGGTTGATCAACGGTCTAGATCTAATTGGCATATCGCAATCAGAGGTAGCAAGCGGAGTTAATCAAAAGCGGCCTTATGGAAATCGCGATAGCGATCAAGCGCGATTAAACAAGGACCGTCGATCAAGCACGCAGATCAACGGTCCAGATCTACTATCACAATATCGCATCGCTCATATGCATACATAGAAGGACTTAGCCTGTGGTTTGAAGGATTGGTAGTATGCGATTGCGATCTATCGCATCGCAACTTTGTAAGGGGTGATGCCAAGAAGGCTAGTGACCATGTGATAGTGATGCGTCGATAGCCGATAAGGCTGATCAGCGCAATCGACGATCGGAAGTCAAAAGGGATATGCAACATGTGATATAGCCGGACCCGAAAGGGTTTATGAATGCGATATGATATATTTTGAAGTCCTATATGGAGTAAATTGTCGGGTTTTTCTGTGTATTTGGGTTTTTCCTTATAAACCCAAATACAAAGGAACTCGCGACTAGCGACTTGCGATATCGATATAAAGGCGGAACCGATGGAGTTTAGGGCGGATTCAATAATATTTCAAGTGCGATAAAAGGCGTTTTGGCGAATTTTTCAGTGTTTCTATGTATTTCTCTGTGTAAACCGAGAAACGACTGTTTTGGGATTTCAAATGCACTGGCGGGCCCTTCTGTTTAAAAACAGGTGGTCACCATACCTGAAGACATTACACCATGATTGGTTAACGCTCAGAGGGGATTTGAGCGCACAGAGGTCAGGAGACAGAGAGCCCGAAAGGAAAAATGAACAGACAAGCGCCAATAGGCTTAAAAGCCACTCAGTGTCAGAGATAGAGGGAGGCAGTGCTGAGACAGAGAGAAGACAGAGACAAAGAGTGAGAGGGAGAGTCTGCGTCCTCAGAAAGACTTAAGGGATTCAAGCAAAAACCTGTTGTTTGTTCCTGTTGTGTTGAGACTCAATTTGAGCTCACATTTGTAAAATCTCTGCTCTTGAAGACATAATAGAGAGGTCACCATTGAAAGCTGGACTAGGAGACGTAGCGCAAGAGTTTTGGGTGAACTCCTTGATTTTTTGTTGTGTTATGTGTGTGTGTCTGTTATGTTTCTCTAACTGCTGATTGTCCATATTATTCGCAATCTTTTTGATCCCTTGCACTAAGTAATATAGGCAAATCCTGCACATGAGTCTGTAATACCTTACTATTAATCTAAGATCTCATTTTTAGATCAGAAGCTCCCCTTGAGTTGGAGAAGATCCTTTTAAAAGTGAGAGGAAGACTTTCTATGGTGATAATGGGTAGTCTTCTTTAGTTGCACTAGCCTTTCGATGCTTGAGATTTTACATCATATGGGTGTTCTCGATTTTGTTGTTACATTTTACCATTTTTATCAAGGTAAATTCGTTTTCTTGGAGACGTTTATAGAACAATTACATTCTTTTATGAGACTGTTGCTTTGAAGATCTTATTTTCATTTTAGTGACTCCATCGAAAGAACGAAGTCCTTGTTCCTTGTAGATTTTGGGACTTGTTGCTTGTAGAGCGAAGCAAACAACATTGTGAAAGACTTGAAGATTCATGTTGACGACTTGATATCTTTTTGTATTAGGTATGGGGATATTTTTTTTTTGCAGATTTTAGGTTCAAATTTGAAGATTTTGAAGTGAGGAAACATGGTTTTAGCTCCATGGTTCGCTGAATTTTATGCTCTGTTTGATTTCTTAGGGATTTTAGGATTTTCAAATGAAGGTTATGATCTAGATTTGCTTGATTCCATTGGGTTATTTCCTCTGTTACACCAGAACCGCTTCCAAGAGGTGGGAAACCTGTTCCAATGGTTCCCGTGGTCTCGGGAGCTTTGGAATTGTATGGGAATGTTACCTTTTCAGCGGGAGCTACAATGGGAGTTGGGGAAAGTTTCGGCAGCTTTGAAGACTTTTTTTTTCGAGTTCCGACATTCACTGGGGTTGAGGGAATACAAAGCTTGTAGAGAAATATGCTGAATTGCCCACAAAACATGAGCCTATGTTGAAACTTTTGCGGGAAGAAAAGCCAAAGACATCCGTAACACGGATATCCTTAATTGAGAAACTGGAGCAATCTCTTGATGGGTTAAGGAAGCGTGTGGCACCTTGACGTAAGGGTGATATTTGGGATGTCATGCTGATGAGTATTTCTTTTGATGTTTATGTATATCACAGAAGATTGTGTGCACATATTGTATTTGGCAGTCAATGCTTAAACATTAGAGCCTCTTTTTCTCTTAAGAGAACTGATAATGAACTTGACATTTTATATATATAAAATGGAGAGACTCAGTGAGAGAGACACGCAGAGAATATATTTATATATAAGAGAGATTATATATTATATATTTAAATTGATTTTAAATATTTGAATATTTTGATTCAATATTATTTTTAATTATTATCTAAATTATATAATTAAAAAAGTATATAATATTTTATTATATAATATTACTGCTCCCGATTAGCCGTTTCTTGTAAATTTTGGGGAAACCTCTAGCCGTTTCGGACACCCGTAGCCAAGTTCCCAACATTCCAGAAATTCATGCAACATAGGTTATTTCCAATGATCCACCCCCTGGGGGGTGTACTCCCCATGTTTCCCACTCCCCTGGGATGGGGGGATGCCTAGGGAAACATTTCCCCACGTCCCCCTTTTGGGGAAACTTGGAGAAACACAAGTGGAAGTGTTTCCCTGATGTGGGGGATGTGCTTCCCCAAAAGGAGTGCTTGTGGGCAGCCCCCCTCAAAAAGGAACAGACATCTCTCGAATTTTGCCTAAACACAATAATTTATGATTGGGAAGCCAAATATTCAACCCTAGGGCCTTATTGATGCTATGTAAGTAATGGACAATGCTATGATTGTTTTGGACTATAGAGGCCATCTATAGCCCTTTTGTTGATGTGTTTTTGGTTCAAAGATGCATTGCACTCGATGCTGTTTTGGTTATATGCACAATTGCTATATACATGAGAAACTTTGCATGCTTGTGTATAATCGTTTGGATTCATATGGATGCACATGAATAATTGTGCATTTGTTTTCAAAATTTAAATATTTGTGTATATTTTGGTCTACCAATTTTTTGGTCCATTTTTTTCTTTGATGTGTTTTTAGTTCAAAGATGGATTGTACTCATGCTATTTTGGTTATACGCACACTTGCTATATACATGAGAAACTTTGCATGTTTGTGTATAATGGTTTGGATTCATATGGATGCACATGAATAATTATGTATTTTTTTTTTCAAAATTTGAATATTTGTGTATGTTTTGGTCCATGAATATTTTGGTCCATTTTTTTCTGGTATTTGGTTTCGAGGTCAACCGATTTGATGACCGTTCTGGTTTTGATAACACTGGTTCATTGTCCATTGATCTTTTTAGTTTTAACTTTTGAGTCTTGACTCTAGATACTGATGACCTCGGACCAAGTCTCTGACTCTTCATTCTTCACTACATTTGAGTTTGAGTAATTTCATTTAATGGATGAGTTGGCTGAAAGTGAGACGGTGAATTAAAAACTTTTGCAACCTAGTTTTCCATACATGCATCAAATTTAGTTAAGCCTTTGCACTATTTTTTGACAGTGACAATGAATACATTGTTCATCCATTTAAATTTTGCAGCCTTGTTTGACATTGATAATGAATAAATCGTTCATCCATTTTATGCCATACATAGTTCATAACTTTTAGAAATTGGATATTGAAAGTGCTTGAAACCTAAAACCATCTATTTATTATTATTTTTATGGTCCAGGGGAAAAAACCGTAATTTTTATTAAGAGAATAATCTTAATAAAAATTACATTTAGTAGACACACATGGTGTGTATGCAGATAGAGTCATAACACGAAGAAAGGTGCCACCAAGGCCCAAGAGAAAAACTGACCCAAAGGACAAAAGTTTCTGATAACTATATACATATGGATTAGAAAGGATCAATATCAACCAGTGAATCAAAGACAAAGACCATAACCAGTTTATATAATTTTAAAACTAAGTTGCAGGAAACGTGGGCCTAGGGGTCGTTTCCCTGGGGAAATGAAACGAAAACGCGTTTCCCCGTACCATACGGCGTGGAAACGCGTTTCCGTACGTACGGGCGCGTTTCCATTTCTGGAAACGCGCCCGTAGCGTACGGAAACGCGTTTCCACGCCGTACGGGCCACGTTTCCATCAAATTGACACTTGTTTTTAAATTTTTTTTTTTTTGCTAATTAATTTTTAATTAGTTTAGGGTTTCTAATGACTTCTAGAAACCAATTCTAAAGCTATAAAATAGCAGTGCCTCTCATCTTCTCATCACACTATTAATGCTTTATGATTGCACATATATATATTAATAATTTTTAAATGTTTTTAATATATATATATATATTATTATATATTCGCGTTTCCCCGTTTCCAAAATTTGGGGAGGTCGCGTTTCGTTTCGCTTCCGCGTTTCGTTTCGCTTCCCCGTTTCCCCGTTTCGTGCAACTTAGATTTAAAACAAGTTATGAGAATGTTCTGGACAAAGGACAGTGCATGAAAGTTAAAATAAAAAAGAACATTTAAAGTGGATGATCATCTTGGGGCTGCTACCAGGGTGTCTTGGAAAGGGCTGTGTGAGAAAAAGTGACTAGAACCATCCCAGACCTCCCTGATGTGCCACAACACCTGTTCATTTGTTAATGCTGCTTTTGAAAGGCTATCAGTCTCCTGATTATGCTCCCTGTAAATATGATGCCATATAATAAAAGTAAAGGTAAAAGTATCTTTCAGCTGTGAAGCATTATCCAAGATAGGAGCAAGAGAAATATTTTTGCATGGCTGAGCTTTATTCAACTAGTTGATTATAAGCTTTGAATCACCAAAGATTTGGATATGTGTGACACCATGTCCAATTGCAAAAATAAGGAGGTTTTGGCAAGCAAGGAGCTCAGCAGAATTGTTGGATCCTGGACCTGGACAAATAGAAACCTGAAAAGAATGCGAGTCAGAGATATGTAGAATAAAACTCCCCCCGCTCTTTTGATCTTCCTTGCTTGAGGCACCATCAAAGAAGGCCCATGGAAAAGAGTAATCAGGCTGTGCTGGGACTAAGATTCTCACTCTTGAGTCTTTGAACATCCTTTCGTGTGGGCAATGACTGATAATGGCCATTACCTCAGCTGCTATGGTTCTAGGAATTGAGGAATCATATTTGAATATAGCCCTATTCCTGGCTATCCAAATACCCCAACAGATAATTAATGGAAGGGCTTTGAAAGTACGAGATGAGGGAAGGGATAGTGCACTTTCTCTTGTGCAGTTGGTTTTGGGAAACAAACTGATGGTATTGAGAAACAACACATGTTTTTGGCATGAGCATTGACCACTTTTGGCACTTTTCCCTAGGGCGCATGTCACATGGAGCATTTTCTATGGCAGACCTATCCTAGGTGCTCTCTCATCTTCATTGTTGGGATATTTCAACTACACTTGTCATCTATCGATCTTTATTGAGAGTGCTCTCACTTCTTTGTTATGGCACATATATTATTTTATTTGAGGTTGTTATGGAGGATTTTCTTGAGAGGCATGTCGCATATTTGGATGTTCACATGTGGCACATTGCATGCTCTTGCTTGTTCTTCTTTTTAGTTTTGGAGCATTATCTTAGAAGAGGCACTTTTGGAAATGCTCCACTTTTTATTTGTTAAGAACTAGATCACAAGTAAGACAATATGAGCATTGGTGGAAAAGGCTTTATGCCATTTTCTACATGTTCTTTTGAACTCACGATATCAATTATAATACATGAAATTGATTACTTCTAGATTTAGATCTCACTGACATCTCACTAATGGATCATGACAACACCTCATCAATGGATAAGGTTTACAACTCATGTCAATGCGGTCTTGGGTTTTGCGATTGTCTAAGGCCTCATAGTTTAACATTCCCCCTCTTAATCACAAGTTTTAATAATTGTACCATTAACAATAACTTGTATCATCTTCAATCTAAAACTACCAAATTGAGCTGTGATGAAGATATGCCTAGAAAACCCACTAATATATGGATGCTGAATAATTTATCTGGAAGTGAACAATTGCTATGTTTGAACATTCCCATTATGTTGTTTGGCATCTTGATAGTTGATTTGATTGATTAGAGGAAGCTAGTTGTTATGCTAGATTTCCTAAATGTTGGTTGATTTTTATCATTGATACAATTTTGAATCTTGAAGCCTAATTAGTAATTATCATCATTGATGTTTGATACCCCTCCTTGTTAAGAGCAAGGTGAGAAGTTTGTTGAGGGGATCCAAGTTTGAGCTTTGGATTCTTCTATTATTTGATAGTTGATAGTTGAAGGGATCCAAGCTTGATCTTTGAATGCTTTATGTGGTGGTCTTGTTAGTTGACCATCTTAACTTGATTTGTTGGTTTTTGGTTGGCCACTGACTATATTCACTTGATCTGATTATTTTTGGTTGACCACTAACCATCCTTCATTCATGTTGATTGCTTTTGGTTTACAACTACCCATTTTCACTTGAAAAATGTGGTGCTTTTGGATGACCACTAACTAATTTTATTTGAACAATGCGGTGTTTTTGTTTACCACTAGCCATCTTCCCACCCCCCCCCCCCCCCCCCCCCCCCAACGTGCAAGAGAGTCGTCATCATGCTCCCCTCGAAGGTGTAGGAGAGTATCTTTTCATCAATGTGCTCCCCACTTGAGGTGTGGAGAGTACCATCGTTGATTCATGTATTAATTTCAGAGAATATATAGAATTAGACATAGATTATGCCTTGCGTGTCATAGATCACAACTATCCTTCAGATAAGCTCCTTTGTATCACATATTGCATCAGACTTTTCTATTAGATCTTTTGTGTCACAACTTGCATCAGCCTTTTGGATTCAATCTTTTGTTGAATGTATTGTATCACCATGTGATCAATTATGTTTTGTCTATTAAGTAATACGACATGAAAACCAAATTAATTAATAACATGTAACAAGAGGCCGAAAGGTTGCTTGGGGCATTGCCAAAATATTAAAGATAATAGTCTTTTGAACGCTTAAATCAAGAGCTGAATTGTAAAAAATGAAGAAGGAGAAGTTATGTAATCTAAGTCATTGATTTGTTCAAAGAGAAGAATTGCAAGATTTGTTGTAAAGGGACCTACCTGAAATTTGAATAAGGAGGTCAATTGAGTCATCAAGATCAATAACTATAATCACATGTTGGGATGCATGAACAATGGTACCCAACACCCTAAGATGACATAAAAATTTAAAATCGAATGAGCATGATATAAAAGAAACAAGTGTAAACAAGCGAGTGCAAGCAAGCGCGACAAGTAAAAATCAGAAATGGGTAAATGAAGAAAGTGTTTACAAAATGCCTTTGAGGAAATCAAGGATTTTGCATGAGTACAACCATGCATTGCAGAATCAAATTCATGTAAAAGATAAATTGATTGAAGCACTTGAGTGGAAATTAATTCATAGACAAAACATATTTGATCAATCTAATCCAAAAGTTTAATGCAACATGTGATACAAAGGAGCTCATTTGAAAGGTTGATGTGACTACAGAGAAGGCATAATATAGATGATTGATGCTAATTGTGATATAGAAGACTTAATGGTTGATACAAAAGAGAGAACATAAGGTTGATATGGAATCTTTTAGTCAAATGATGAAGGAAACATTTATTGAAGATGAGTCACAAGAAGAGGCATAGATTGACAACACTAACATTATCAAAAGTAAATTCCATGATATAAAGGAACTAAGTCAATAATTATCAAATAATCATTTCAAAATGATTGTTAGACTCACGAAGAAGTGTCATTCAAGAAAAATTGACGTGGCATAGGATTTGATAACCATTAACTTGCATTTCCAAGATTGCTCCAAACTGATTTAGTTTGTGAATGTGGGTTTTTTTGAAGAAGTTAAGAATTTTGGTAATAAGTAAGAACATTGTCAAATAATTGGGCATGTGAAGACATAATGTTTTGATTTCTAAAACTGTTGAACTATGCTTTGATGAAGATAAGCTTTGAAAACCACTGATATCTAGAAGTGAATAGTTGCCATGTCCTTTCAAGGAATAATTGAAATGATCGTTGGTTGCCTATTGAGGAGACTAGAAGCTATGTTGGAATTCTCAATTCTTGATTAGATTTTGATTGTGATAAGACTTTGAAACTTGAAGCCTGACTATCATCATTGATATCTACATTGCCAGGGGTAAGGTGAAAAGCTTGTTGAAGGGATCCAAGTTTGAGCTTTTAATGTTTTAATGTGTTGGTCTTGTTGGTTGACCACTAACAATCTTCACTTGATTTGGTGGTATTTGGTTGACCACTAATCTTCCTTTGATGTTGGCGGTATGGTTTACTAACCATTTTCACTTGAACAAGGTGGTGGATTTGGAGGACCGCTAATCTATTTGATTTGAACAATGTGGTGGTTTTGGTTTACCACTAACCATTTTAGATCTAGATTTCATTGACAATTCATGAATGGATCATGACAACACCTCATCAATAGATAAGGTTTTACAACTCATAACAATTTGGGCTCGAACTTTGTGATTATCTAGGGACTCACAGTCTAACATGAATATTAGATTTCCATGATGATAGTCAGACTTGAAGATTCAAAGTCTCCATACCATGTTAAAAATTAGAGCACAAGTAAGACAAGACAAACATTGGTGGAAATGGTTTTATGCTATTTTCTACTCATTGCGTTGATCTTATGATATCAATCTATAATACATGAAATTGACCACTTCTAGATCTAGATTTCATTGGCAACTCATGAATGGATCATGATAGCACCTCATCAATAGATAAGGTTTACAACTCAAGTCAATGTGGTCTCAAACTTTGTGATTGCCTAGCGACTCACAATCTAACACTATTTTGGGGTTTGACCACTTCATTCCCCGTTGAGCACTCCATCTACTTGGCACCTTGCACATTCATCCATGTGGTTGGTTACCTTGGATTAACACAAGGATTGCTTGAATGCATTTTGTAGACCCCTTGCTATTTTTGGATGGTTGTTATGGAGCTTGTTACTAGCACTTTATGAGCTCTTTTAGGTGGATGCTTGAGCACATCCACCTTGGTCAAAGATTATTTTATTATATTTTGCATGCATCCATTCTTGGAGGGTGAATTATATGTGGACCTTTTGCATGTTGAGTTGATCATCATCCCTGTTCTTGGTAGTACACACTCTTTTAGAGATATTCATTGTATTTTTCTTCTTATTTTTGGACATGGTGAACCATGGAGTGTCCACATATCATTACGTGGTGAACAATGGAGCGAAAAGGGATCTAGCCACTCCCATTTTATAATGTTTGTTTGACTTGTCATGAACTTAGCTAGCAAATAATATTTCTTTATCATATGGTGGGGAAGGCTTAATGCCATTCTCAACACATTGTATTGATCTTAAGATATGAATTTATAGTATGTGAATTTGACCATTTTAGATCTAGATTTCATTGACAATTCATGAATGGATCATGACAACACCTCATCAATAGATAAGGTTTTACAACTCATAACAATGTGGGCTCAAACTTTGTGATTATCTAGGGACTCACAGTCTGACACAAACATTAGATTTCCATGATGATAGTCACACTTGAAGATTGAAAGTCACCATACCATGTTAAGAATAGAGCACAAGCAAGACAAGACAAACATTGGTGGAAATGGTTTTATGCTATTTTCTACTCATTGCATTGATCTTATGATATCAATCTATAATACATGAAATTGACCACTTCTAGATCTAGATTTCATTGGCAACTCATGAATGGATCATGATAGCACCTCATCAACAGATAAGGTTTACAACTCAAGTCAATGTGGTCTCAAACTTTGTGATTGCCTAGGGACTCACAATCTAACTCTATTTTGGGGTTTGACCACTTCATTCCCCGTTGAGCACTCCATCTACTTGGCACCTTACACATTCATCCATGTGGTTGGTTACCTTGGATTAACACATGGATTGCTTGGATGCATTTTGTAGACCCCTTGCTATTTTTGGATGGTTGTTATGGAGCTTGTTACTAGCACTTTATGAGCTCTTTTAGGTGGATGCTTGAGCACATCCACCTTGGTCAAAGATTATTTTATTATATTTTGCATGCATCCATTCTTGGAGGATGAATTCTATGTGGACTTTTTGCATGTTGAGTTGATCATCATGCCTATTCTTGGTAGTACACCCTCTCTTAGAGATATTCACTGTATTTTTCTTCTTATTTTTGGACATGGTGAACCATGGAGTGTCACATATCATTACATGGTGAACCATGGAGTGAAAAAGGATCTAGCCACTCCATTTTATACTGTTTGTTTGACTTGTCATGGACTTAGCTAGCAAATAATATTTCTTTATCATATAAGAGAAGAGGTTCCTTATATAAAGAGGTGCTTTCTCTCCATTGTGATGGTTGTTGGGACTTTGAGGATTGAGGAGCTCTCTCCTTGGACTACATTTGCACATCATCTTCTTGAGCTTGGTGGAGAAATGGAGGTATAATATCTTGTTTATGTGAGGCTTTCATGTGTGTAATTGATTTTTTGTTGTAGGAAAACCTTGTCATTTAGTTATGAAGGCCTTGTAATGACATTGTAATGTGAGGACATAATCCGTTTTATTGTTTTTGTTGTCATGTGTAGCGTACATCTAATAAACCTAGTTGTTGCTAGCATGATATGGTATAGTTGTAGCCTTTCAAGGTAATCTTTTGTTATAAATTTAAGCAAGTTAATGCTGATTTATGGGATTCATAGCAGCTTTTATTGCTTTACATATTCATGCACTCACCTTGTTTGATCCATGCTTCCTTGACTCCATTTGCTTAAGGTTTGATTAGGCACTTGCTCTTGCTCTTTTGTTCTCCCACCACTTACGCTTACACTACTACCATTCCTTTTTTGTTGTTGTATATAGAGGAATCAACCACTGGGCCGGTTTTGTACTCGCGTGATGTGGAGTTGGTCTTGGCCACTACCACTATAACCTCTAGGTGCTTACATACACCCCTTTCGTAGAAATGGGCTAATTGGGGGGATCTGAACCTCAAATATCATGGTTTACATAATACTTCATAACATGGCCATCGCCAATTGAGTCGTTCTCCGAGGGCTATTTTATATTCATTTTGCTTAGGTTAACTTTCAATATATCACCTTGTGTCTCCGCCCTATTGTCTTAGAAGTCCTTTCCTTAAGGAAGGCACCCTTGAGTTGTAAAAGAGCCAGCCAAATGAGAGGAAGAGCTACTATGGTGATAGTGGATAGCCTTTTTGAGTTGCGCAAGTCTAAGCCTGAAGCGAACAAAGTACCTTCTAAAAATTAATTACTCCAAAAGACTTGGAATGTCAAGACATCCATTTAGGATATAAATATTATATTAAATAAAATGAATAAGAATGAATGATTTACAAATGAGAACGAGAGGCTTGCTTACTATACCAAGCAAGTATATCTCTTCATGAAGAGTCATGTCCTTATTAGACATGCTCTTCAACCTAATTACTAGCTTAACTAACTATTATTTATGATTATTATCTTTTACATTATATTTATATTATTTATATATTGTATTCGTTACATTGCCTCCTTCCTCAAAAAGCTTTGTCCTCAAAGCTTGTCGATGAAAAAAGGTTTGATCTCTTTTTCGGCGTCGAAAGTCTTTCTATTTCGGAATAGTCATCCTCGTTGATACAAGTTGATATGATCTTCTTAGTGACAAACAAAATTGTTGCATCGAGAAGGGATCAGACCATCCCAGATTAATCTTTTGTATAGTACTCTGATCACTGGAATTTTGTAACGACTTGTTAGCATAAGACTGGATTGAGATTACATCACTATTATCTGGAACATCAGTTTGTTGTTTCGGTTCTGACTGGTTCAAATATGTAGCATGGTTGATTCGTCCGTTCTCGTGATTCGGATGCCGACATGGAACTTTTTTGGTGTGATTTCTCCTTACTAGGCATGCGGCAATTTTTATATTTTCTTCTGGCGAAGATGTTGTTGAGTTGGTTATGAAACATTCGCTGGGGATGTTCATTGTTTGAACTGCAACATCCACGCGCATCTTTTCTTCAACTTGCTTGTCTTCTTCCTGAGTTGTGACATTCACTGAATCGGTATTTGTTGTTTTGTCATCAACTTGAATTCCTACATTTGATGCTTCCTTCTTGATAAGTTGTTGTACCTGGTTTTCCAATGACTTCTTATCCTTCTTAAGTATCTAAATTTGCGTCAACAATTTTTACACTATGGTTTTTAAGTCGAGAAACTTCTTCATTTTTGTCAATAGTGATTTTGTCAATTTCATTTTGCATATTTTGTAATATTTTTTTACCTTCTTGAGAAATTACTTTTGAAATATCCTTACTTTTGAAATATCCGATATATCTTTTGGCGTTACTGAATTAGGTTTCAGTGTAACATCTTGGAGCGTTATTTTCTTCTTCTTGTAAGAAAATCTTAAAAACTTTTTCTTAGTATTTAGAATAAAGGAACCTAGAGTCTTCATCCATGGTGATCCCAAAACAATGTCACTATCGTTAAAAGATAAGGTTTGCATGGTGAATTGTGAGGTAAAAGTATAATCTCCAATATTTAGGTGTATATTGTTTATATCATATTATTTGCCAAAAATATTTGTTTCAACTATATTTGATTTAGGAATCACCAATTGATTGGCACATTTAAGACTAACATAATTACTCCTTTCAGTAGGACTCATAGAGATGATGTTTCTTCTTGCGAGTGATCCTTTGCGAGTGATCCTTTGATGTTAAATAGTGTGCGAACACATGTACTATGGGTTTCAGGAAACCTTTCATTACTAGTCTCCATTTTTTTCTTGATGTTTTTACGTAAACAATATGTCAATTGGAGCTATTTTTATTATAAAATATCACTTATTTCTTCTATATATTCTTCAAATATTCTCCTTTTCTTCCTTTTTTTGTTCACTCTTTTATAATTTTTATTATATAATAATAAATTTTTTTATATATATAATTATAATTATATAATTTTAATTTATATATATTATTAAAATTATAATTATATAAAATTTATATATTACTTTTTTTGAGACCCCACTTTTCCTTTTTATATGTAACTTATTAAGGCTTATTATAGTATCCTTTTTATAATTTAATAATATTTTTCTCAGAAAATTTGGAAGTAATATTTACCTTTCACGTAAGAGCTTTTGTATCCTTGTTTTTTCTTTAACTTTTAAAATACCAAGGGCCATTACCATGGGTTGTTTTTAAAACCCTATTAAAATGTTCTCCACGTAAAAAGTAAAATGTATTCTTTT
>APFE031498813.1:371142-416231 GCA_000404065.3 Pinus taeda
TGAGATATGCTTTTTTTATCATACTTTTACATAAAATAATTCTATAGCTCTCCCTCTCTTCTTATGCAACTTTTGCGTATGTGGATAATTTATTATTGCAATAGAATCAATTTTGGGATTGTCAGATAGAGGGATTATTTCATTATGGGCTTATTAGTGTAGGTATGACCAATAATTGTGGGACATGGGTGCAATTTGTGTGAGGTAGCAAGTCACACAGGTAGGGAAGAATGGATTAAAAAATGGAGATGTAGCTTGAGAAAATAAAAAAATAAAATATGCAAGTGAAGATTTATGTAATTATTAAAAGTTTAATTTGTATTAGCTCACTCAAAAGAAAATGAACTAAAATTAATTGTAGATTAATCAAATATTGAAATGGTGGCTTCAAGGCATAGCAAGGTCACTTTAGGATGATGATTGGATGATGACGTAACAGGGCCAGATTATGATGGAGATGATGGGCAATGGTGGAAACAATGAATTGCAAGTAGGAAGTTTTACATGAAGGTCCATAGTAGGTCTTTACATCATAAAGATGGTTTTGTCCAACAAATTAATTTTTTCGAAGTAAAACTATGAAAAACTAAAACAATTAGAAACAGTCAATTTGATAAGATTTTGACAATAGGTAGATGAGTGTGAAAATCTATGAATTAGATATATGATAGGATAATTTTATTAATGTCGAATAAACAACCACAAATAGCCTAATAGGTTAGTTGGATTGCCAAGTACAACAATGTAGAATATGGGGATTATGAAGATGGCTCCTTAATAGCATGATACAAGTAGATCTAATCTATACTAAAAAGGCCTATAGCCTAAAACCAAGGAGCAAAGACAAAACTATATTGCAGATATGCCCAAGTACCATTGAGAACCAACTGATGTGGAGGATGTCTCATCCGAGAGAGAATTAGCGGCAAACTGCAGCATTGGTGACTCCAAAATGGAGATTGGGAGTTTGTCAAGTCACAAGAGAAAGTAAACAATGGTTAGTAGGCAAAAATTGGTTCTCCTCGGTGGACAAACAAAATTTGGTTCTTGCAAGCATTTTCTCCATTTTGGTAGTGCACATTTAGTGAAGAATGATGGTTACACAATAAAATATATTTTTTATTTGTTGTGCCTGAGCAGGTAGCATCCATATTTTTGGCGACAAGTGTGGCGGCTTGATGGGGAGCAAAAATCATCGTAGATTGTCCACAAATTGGCTGGAGTAGAAATACCTTTTTGTGCAAATAATTTGATAATCCACATGGTGTTTGACAAATAGAAGATTATTTTATCTGTTGTGTTTGAGAAGGCAGCATCCATGTTTATGGCAACAAATATCATTGTAGATTGTCCAAAACCCGGATGGAGTAGATATACCTTTTTGTGCATATAATTTGGTAGTTGACGTGGAAATTGACAGAAAAATGCATGTGACCAGTGTCAACAAATAGCATGATAGAGTAGGAAATATAGGCTTGTTAGCCTAAGGTGGCAACTCTGACACAAAAATGCCTAAACATTAAGGAAAAAGTAATGATGCAGGCATCAACATGCATTGGTTGTAGTCTTGTAGGTGCAAGACAAGTGATAGTCTCACGATAGGTTTAAAGAAGATTATAATTAGAGTGGTTTGTTAAAATATGTCGAGAGCAAGAACATCGTTAGGCGTGGTTGGTGAAGAAAGCAATTAGAATGTTGTCTAGGTACGATGAGAGTGCTGAGTACAATAGGATTCATAGGTAAACTTTTTTTTTTCCTGTTGGAAGGATAATTTCAGTGTGGGAGTGAGGAGCATTAAAGTGGGAAAAATATCACTAGGTGAGAAGAAATGTAGGGATGATAAAGGAAACTTCGTTGGTACTAGAAAGGAAAAATTTTGCTATTATATTACTAACAAGGAGAGAAAGCTCAAGCATAGAGCTAGGATTACCAGGGTAGTGATAGATCTAGGAAAAGCTTGTTAGGAGAGAGAGATATAGCTAAGGGACAAAAGTCAACATCACATGATAAAAGTTGTTGGAGGTGAGAAGTGTGTTGTAGGAGGAAGCAATAGTGTTGGTTTGTAGTCATTGTTTGTGGGAAGGTGTTTTCTTGGTAGGATAGAAGGCACGTGAGTGGTAAGTTTGTTTTGTGATTTAAAGCTTGTTTTCCTTCTCTTTGGAGCTTATTTGAATATTTAAACATTGCAAGCTTGCAAAATAGAATAGTATTGGATTCATAGATGTTTGGTGGTTAGTGGAATAATGTTTCAAAGGTATTTTGACTTACACTTCTTGAAGCATATTGTTGGTTTGTTTCCTTTTTTAAGGCTAGGCCCAGGATAAAAATATTTATCTTAAGTTAAGGAAGAACCCATGTGGTTGAAGGGTGCAGGGATGTGCAATTGTAGTGAACAAGAGATAAGAGCTTCATATTCAAAAATGCTCTTTACAGTCCTTGTTCGATTAGAATTTGCTGTTGGTTAGTTAGATTATTGCTCTAGGGTTGGGGCTGGTGGTGGGGTGGTGTGACATGGCCTGTACAGGTTGCAAGGTGCGGCGCTGATACATTCACAGGACTTGGCTTTGACAATTTCACAGGGCTTGGTGACAAGCGTTGATACTAATGTTATTTCATTTTGTCATCAAAGGTTTGGGCATTTGGGCTTTCAACATCTTTCTCTTTCGAGTAGGTTAAAGATGGCAGTTTAATACTTTCTATTTAGAAAGAGGAAGGAATGTGTGCAACATGTTTGGTAGGGAAACAAAACAAGTATTTTGACATAATTTAAGTTTGTAGAGTACGCAGAGTGTTGGAGCTTGTGCATATTGAAATACATGGTCCAAGGAATACATGATCATTGGTGGTTGCATAGTATTTTTTTCACTGTTCTTGATGTTCTTGGATTTTCTTTCTCAAGGAAATGTCGGGTGCAGTAGGAATATTTAAGAAATTTAATATTGAGTTGAAGAAGATATTAGTAGAAAGACGAGTGTTGTATGGTTGAATGATGGGGTGAATGTTCTTTCAAATTTTTTGACTTCTAAAAAAAGAGGAATTTGAAGCAATTGTTTGATGGTGGATCAAGCAAAGAGTTATAAAATGGTATGGTATGCTGTAGGGAAAGTCACTTCTAGATAAATATTGAGTGGAAACAATGCATACTACATATTTGTTAGATAGGAGTCCCACCACAGAAATGATAGAAGTTGCACTTGAGACATGGTCCTGAAGGAAATCAAATGTAAGTC
The DNA here is from genome assembly GCA_000404065.3 of Pinus taeda. Taxonomy (NCBI): domain Eukaryota; kingdom Viridiplantae; phylum Streptophyta; class Pinopsida; order Pinales; family Pinaceae; genus Pinus; species Pinus taeda. Next base: position 374,373 of record APFE031498813.1, read on the forward strand.
ACTTAAAAATCTTTGGATCTGTTGGGTTTAAGGCAGCTTTTGAAGAAATTAGGAGTGAGTTTGATTCCATATCTAGCAAAATGTTATTTGTTAGCTATTTTGAGCATAAGCAAAAGCATATAGGCTTCTGGTTTGTTGTACAAACCAGGTTGTTGTGAGCAAGAATGTTAGAATATATGAAAAATCAGATCTGAATAAGATAATTTCACCCTAAAGAATGAATGATTGTTTCTGGTTTGAAGGTAGAAAATCAACTGGTCTACAAGGACAATAGATGCATGCTGATAGGCTATTATCATTTGATGATTTGCTAATTGCATAAGAGGCAGGTGATTTTAAAAATACTTCCAGAGAAGAGGGAAATAGTGGTCCTGATGTTCAATGGTATAGAAGAGAAATGTAGTTCAGAGGATGTGCGGGAAATTTTTTTTCCACAACCTAGCACTGGGGGAACTAGTGGAAGGCAGAAAGGAGGAGGTTACTGGGTGCACAACATGGTTCTTTTGTTTGGTTTTTTGCTGGTTTAAACTTTTTTGAACTCCAGTTTGATGAAATTGTAGAAGGTAAAGATGAGTTGAAGAAACAAACATTGCTCCTACAACAAAGCTGGATATATCCAGGATAATTCCAGCCACAATAATACAATTTACATGTTGGATTTGCAGGTTGGATGTAAAGAGTGGTATGTGTAAAAATCAGCCACATGAATGTGGGTTGCAGGTAAGAGTGTTCTTGTGGATAGGACTCTTTGCATAAAAAGGCAGGCCCCAATAGCTTGGTTGTTGGGGATTGACATACTTTGCTATGCTGATGGTGGGTGAACAAAAAAGCCATTCATTGGAGTTCAAATCAGACTCAACATACTATGGTAGATGGGTTGAAGTTTTCACTGCTTCAGTTAATATTGACTCTGCTGTGGCCAGTGAGTCAATATGGCTAGACAGGTTGTTGTTGATAAGATAAGATAATTTTATTAATGTCCAACAACTGACCACAGAAGTAGATCAGTGGGACTAAACGATACATCCAATGTGAATACAATGTAGGAGTGCAAAAGCAGCTGCTATACAATGAGAGAAAGAAAGATACGAGAAAACAGAAAGTACAGTCTAGCTAAATATCTGACAAGGTTAAGCACCAAGTATAGCTAAGACCAAAAATAAAGTGTATATAACAGTATCATAGGTACGGTGATAGTAGATACAAAGTGGGAGTGTCCAAGGTGGGAGTTGGATAACTTGATACTAGTCAAGAAGGAGAGAGAAATATTTGAAGATGAAGCCAATGAGGTCAAGGTCTCCTGGATCTGATAACTGAAGGCGAGGGCGCCGACGGGGGTTGCAGTCCCTCTGTCAGAGTCCTTGAGTAACATAGGGGGAATCGGGATCCATCTCTGTGACCATGGAGGGATGTAGGATCATATCTTGCATCAACCAGGCTGGTTACTTGTCATGTAGTCAGATTTATTGATCACTTTGTGGTGGCTTAAAAGCCTATTTTTGGGGTTGGCTTGCAAAACACATCAGAATGTGAGGTTGTTGACAATGTTGATATTCATCATCACTACATTCAGTGGCTGAGAAAAAGTGAGAATCTTGAACTGTATCCTTACACAATTCGCAGGCAAGCTGCAAACATCTTCAATATACTTGGTGCATATAAGCCTGCAATTTTTGGGCATAAGTGTCTGTTTTTATATGACCATTAAGGAAGTTGATAGAGCAAACAATAGCCTAATTGTCATATCGTTATGTTTATTAGGTGCTAGTGTTAGATTATAGAGTGACATGACGTATAATATAATAAAGTCACATGTAACATCAATAGTTAAGGGTAAGATATGTAAAGTGTTAATTAGCCTTTAGCTGTCTTAACTAAGTTACAGTTGGTTGTACAGGTGATTGTCTCTTGAACGAGACATTATTTTTGCATCTTACTGCCCCATTGAATAATACAATTAATTCTCTATCTCTCACTCTCTGCAATTTTTAATGTGTATATGCATAATTTAATACTTTCTGCCTTAATGATGAACAGGTTATATGACAAATTTGAATTGCTGAAGTGATTGAGGTCTTGTTTCCTTGAGCCAGCTGCATCTACCCTTGTTATTTGGGATTAGAACAATGACTTGTTCAATGTGCAATTGAAGTTGATAAAAAACAAGTGAAACCTTTGGATATCAAGAAAACGCACATAAGGTCACTAGACTATACACATAGGCTATTTGAACTGGCTGTATGTATACCTAGCATCGTCTCTACATGTTGAAACTAAATACTACTGTATAACCTAAAAGCAGACCACACTCACTGTTTCTTTTTTAAATGTCATTCTAAACCATTCAGGTTTCAATCTTTTAGGTTCATCTGGATTTGTTTTGCATACAGACCAGAAGCCATTGTCAAAACTTTTGTCTATTTGAACTGGCTGGATGTCCGATGTGCACCTAGCATCTTCTCTCCAGTGTTGAAACAAAATGCTGCTGTAGAACTTAAAAGCAAGCCATGCTGCTGTAGGGTTTCAACCTTATAGTGTTCACCTCGATTAGCTTTGCATATACACCAGAATCCATGGTTGAAGCATTTGTGTATTCTTCCAACAAACTTCTTGTTCATAGCTTCTGTTATTTGGGTAGTCCCATATTGGTAATAAAGTACACAAGTCCTCAGTGTAAGTTTTATTTAAACTGTGTAATTTCGTATTTAAATATGATGACACTGACAGACTTAGATACCAACAATGGAATGAAAAATTTCATTACTATTCAATAGATCCTTTGCTGAGCACATAATCTTTTTTTCCACAGCCTGCATGAAAGTTCTTTCATAAATATGATGTTATCAAGGTCAGGGTCTACATCTTGGCTTGCTAAAACAGAATGTCGCTAATTTCAATGCCCAATCTATTCTGGGGAATTAGTTTTGGTCATATCTATATGATGTTGTCCAGCCATTCCATGTTGTGATGCAACATGGTTTGCTAATGTTGTTGGTTTACTTCCAGTTTGGTTTTAACAAGTGAAAAGTGGTAGCATTGTGATAGTTGCATTTTATCTAATTGGAAGTATGTCATCTGTATATAATATTGTTTCTACAGTTAACTAATAATTCTATTTTTCTTCTTCATCTTTATAATTTCAAGTAATGGTCATGTTGGTTTTGATGTCTACATTTGAAGCTTACAGTGTTTGTGTATTTTTCTAGTAATGATGTTCTGTTGCGAGCATGCTATATGTGGACTGAAGTTTGTAGACTTTGGCTTAATTAACTCCATAGGTTCATTACTTGTTTACTACAATATTGCTGATGAGCTGGTCATTCAATACTGAATGCATCCCAAAATAACAGACCTCTATTCGTCTAATCTTGCTGTGTTTTATAGGTCTACTTGTCTCTACAGCACATCTTTATTATTATAATGTTCAATGTTTTAGTTTTCTTTCTTTATTTTCTACATTAAAGCATTGATATTTCTGCTATTTCTGCTAATTGTACTAATTGTCGTTACATCTTTATTTTGTGTTGTAATTACTCCAGAGGAAAAGTCAAGTGCATCTGGCAGTAAGGGAGCTAAGACAGCAACATCATCATCTCAACCAAAAACTCCTACTAGCAGTGGACGCACAGTGGCTTCTGCTGAGCCAGAGATGGGGATACCACCAAACCCATTTGATTTCTCTGCAATGTCTGGCTTACTTAATGTATGCTCCTTTCTCTTTTCCTGGCACCATTTCATTGAATTTTAAATTGAGAGACATCCCAGATTCAGTTTGTGGGGGAATATCTGCCAAGTCCTTATGGTGATATACACAAATTTGTTTTTTTAGTGGAAAAGCATGCATCTACTGTTGACAATTGATGCACAAAATTTTGCAATCCTATGTATTGTGGCCTATCTTTAGATCCTCAGTTTATTTCCAAAGAGTATTATTTACTGAATGGCAGAAGCCCTTTCAAAGGTTCTTCCAATTCTTAAACACCATTTTGATATTTTAATGTGTGACACTGAAATCAACAAACGTGCATCCTGTAGGCTCCATGCAAGAACCAACAGTTGCCATGGATGAGATAAAATATAAAATAATTTTATTAATATATACCAGTGACAAAAAGAGTAGGTCAATGGGACTAGAGAATAAAATAAAATAAAATGAGATTTATATTATGTCCACTAAAGACCACTATGTCAAAGTGACTAGACGTTACATCAGTCATGAGAAAGCCATACAAAAACAGGGGATAGTACCAAAATTTATTCCCAAGATGAGAAATAAACTAAATTAAGTGAAATGAAAATACTAGTATATCAACATTTGTAGATGAACAACATATTGAAAAACTGGGTTTACAAGAAAGTTATCCCTGGAAGAGAAACCCTATGAAGCGGGGAAAGAGCTGGTGAAGAAACAACCATGGCTTGACATGTTAAAATATGCAACTAGGGACAAATTCCACTTTGGACATCTCATTTACATAAGATGATTATTGGATTGAATTCCTCTTTTCGAGAGGACCAAAATTGATCTAAGGATCACTGAATTTGGACAAGGAGAAATATGTTTTTGAAGACAATCCCCCACATGTACTTTTGGTCAAGGTCAGCCCTATCTTCATGTAGGCTCATGAAGCCTAAGAGACATGTCTTTTGACCCAGTTGACTTGTATAAATAGACATTGAGGAAACTTCGTTTTGGCATCTCATCAACAGACATCTCTCTCTCCTCATCTGATTGGTTCGTACATCTGATTGAGCAGCTATTCATCTCACACATGCGAGTTTGTGGGGGGCAGATCTGACCTGCATTGACTTTCTGTTTCTGGGAGACTTTGACCAGGATTGACCGATGCTCATTTGACTGCTGTTTTGATGGGGTTTTCTCTGTTTCAACAGCCCACATTTATTGGCACAGATTTTGACGCATTATGAGCAGGTTGACCTGCATTGACCACAAGCCTGTGTTGACTGTTTGACTGCAGCTCTGATGTTGACTGAGTTTGACTGCTCCTTTGATGACTCTTTTTGCTGCTGGTTGACCTCCAAGGAAGGCTGAATTGCTTTGACCTTAACCAAGCTCAAGGACACTTCTGCTGCTTTGACTACTGTTGACTTTCTGGTTAGGGCTGTTTGACTACTGTTGACTGAGAGGAGAATTGCAGATTTTGATTGGGCCATCTATTCGACCAAGGGCAGTGGTATTGGATTATCTATCATTGTACTCTATTTGATATTTTCTCTGTGCTGAACATTTGATATTTGATAATAAGAAGACTTGATTAAGGGTTTTCCCCACCTTGGGGTTTTTCCTTGGCTTGAGCCAAATTCTTGTGTTCTCGTGTCTTGGCTTGTCTTTTTCATTTTATTGTTCATGTTCTATCTACAGTTACTGTTAATGTGAGTTAATGGTTTATGTGATTGTCATTGCGCTAATAAAAGGACATTGACGTAATTGTTGTAAGCATAGAACATACCATTGTTATCTAAAATTAACATTGTATCAGAACCCAGGTGAGGACAAGCGCAAGCAAGAGAGAAAAACAATCATTAAGATATTTGTTGGACAAAGATTATTGGACATGTCTCCATGGCCTCTACATCTTACTTCAAGACTGAGGACAAGCTCAATGGAAAATTTGACTGTCATGCATGGAAGATGACTTTGGACCTGACTTTGGAAGAGCATGAAGTATTGGACTATGTGCGAGGAAAAGTGGTGGAGCCTTCTTCAAATGCACCCATTGCTGTTAAGCTGAATTATAGAAATGGTGAGGTCAAAACAAAGGAAAATTTGATTGACTCCATTCAAAACCATTTGCTTGCCTATATTTCTAATTTCAGAACTTCTAAGGAAATGTATGATAAGTTGGTTGGGATGTTCAAAGTGAACAATGCAAGTCAAATTCTCTTTCTCAAGAATAAGTTGAAAGATATCAAGATGGATAAAGGGGAGTCTATCCAATCTTACTTCATGAGAATAAATCAAATCAAGAATGACCTGTTATCTATTGGAGAAGTTATTGCTGAAAGGGAGCTCACTCTCATTACTCTTGGAGGTATTTTAGACCATGGGATATATTTACCACCACTATTCTCAACAATGATAAGATACCTGGTTTTGATGTGTTATTGGCTAGATGCATTAAAGAGGAAACAAGGATTATGGAGAGTGGTAAATCCATCAATGGAAATGAACCTACTGTTAAGAGGAAGAATGATGTTGGTCCAAAGAGACAGGGTCAACGATCTAAGAAGGGATTCAAAGGAAGAGGCAAAGGAAGGTGCTACAATTGCAACAATATTTGAAGAAGAACCTATTGTCTATTTATGCAATGGAAGACAAAGGCTTCAACGTAGTATTCATTGATGGAAAGGTACGTATTTGGCATAGAAACCCTAAGGATGCTTTTACTCTTGGATTTAGGTTTGATGACTTTGCACCTGACTTTGGAAGAGCATGAAGTATTGGACTATGTGCGAGGAAAAGTGGTGGAGCCTTCTTCAAATGCACCCATTACTGTGAAGCTGAATTATAGAAATGGTGAGGTCAAAACAAAGGAAAATTTGATTGACTCCATTCAAAACCATTTGCTTGCCTATATTTCTAATTTCAGAACTTCTAAGGAAATGTATGATAAATTGGTTGGGATGTTCAAAGTGAACAATGCAAGTCAAATTCTCTTTCTCAAGAACAAGTTGAAAGATATCAAGATGGATAAAGGGGAGTCTATCCAATCTTACTTCATGAGAATAAATCAAATCAATAATGACCTGTTATCTATTGGAGAAGTTATTGCTGAAAGGGAGCTCACTCTCATTACTCTTGGAGGTATTTTAGACCATGGGATATATTTACCACCACTATTCTCAACAATGATAAGATACTTGGTTTTGATGAGTTATTGGCTAGATGCATTAAAGAGGAAACAAGGATTATGGAGAGTGATAAATCCGTCAATGGAAATGAACCTACTGCTAAGAGGAAGAATGATGTTGGTCCAAAGAGACAGGGTCAACGATCTAAGAAGGGATTTGAAGGAAGAGGCAAAGGAAGGTGCTGCAATTGCAACAAGATTTGAAGAAGAACCTGTTGTCTATTTATGCAATGGAAGACAAAGGCTTCAACGTAGTATTCATTGATGGAAAGGTACGTATTTGGCATAGAAACCCTAAGGATGCTTTTACTCTTGGATTTAGGGTTGATGGTCTCTACCAAGTTGGTGGAAGTTCTTTGGGAGCTTTGGCAAGTGATACTTCTCTTCAATGTGAACTATGGCATCGAAGATTTGCCCACTTACATTACAAAGCCTTACTTGGGGTAAGGAAGATGGTCACAGGGATGCTCAAGTTTAACATGAACCATGAAGGATTCTGTCAGGGATGTGCAACTGGGAAACATACAAAGGGACTATTCCTTCTAGTGAAAGCAAGACAACTGATATTCTTCAATTCATCCATTCTGACCTATTTGGTATCTTGCTTGTAACTTTATTGGGAGGATACACATATTATGCAATTTTTGTGGATGCCTTCTCACACAAAACTTGGATTTATTTCTTGAAGAAGAAGGATGAAGTGTTCAAGTGGTTTTGTTCTTTCAAGGCATTGGTGGAGAATCAAACAGGGAAGAAGATCAAGACATTGAGAACTGGCAACTTATTTGGCATAGAAACCCTAAGGACGCTTTTACTTTTGGATTTAGGGTTGATGGTCTCTACCAAGTTGGTGGAAGTTCTTTGGGAGCTTTGGCAAGTGATACTTCTCTTCAATGTGAACTATGGCACCCAAGATTTGCCCACTTACATTACAAAGCCTTACTTGGGGGGTAAGGAAGATGGTCACAGGGATGCTTGAGTTTAACATGAACCATGAAGGATTCTATTAGGGATGTGCAACTGGGAAACATACAAAGGGACTATTCCTTCTAGTGAAAGCAAGACAACTGATATTCTTCAATTCATCCATTCTGACCTATTTGGTATCTTGCCTGTAACTTTATTGGGAGGATACACATACTATGCAATTTTTGTGGATGCCTTCTCAAACAAAACATGGATTTATTTCTTGAAGAAGAAGGATGAAGTGTTCAAGTGGTTCTGTTCTTTCAAGGCGTTGGTGGAGAATCAAACAGGGAAGAAGATCAAGACGTTGAGGACTGGCAATGTATTTGGCATAAAAACCCTAAGTATGCTTTTACTTTTGGATTTAGGGTTGATGGTCTCTACCAAGTTGGTGGAAGTTCTTTGGAGCTTTGGCAAGTGATACTTCTCTTCAATGTGAACTATGGCACTGGAGATTTTCCCACTTACATTTCAAAGCCTTACCTGGGGTGAGGAAGATGGTCACAGGGATGCTCGAGTTTAACATGAGCCATGAAGAATTCTGTTAGGGATGTGCAATTAGGAAGCATACAAAGGGACTATTCCTTCTAGTGAAAGTAAGACAACTAATATTTTTCAATTCATCCATTCTGACTTATCTGGTATCTTGCCTGTAACTTTATTGGGAGGATACTCATACTATGCAATTTTTGTGGATGCCTTCTCACATAAAACATGGATTTATTTCTTGAAGAAGAAGGATGAAGTGTTCGAGTGGTTTTGTTCTTTCAAGGCATTGGTGGAGAATCAAACAGGGAAGAGCATCAAGACGTTGAGGACTGGCAATGGAACCGATTCCCGAATATGAATCCAATGAATTCAATGAATTTAGCAGAGAGTTTGGCATTAAGGGGGAGACTACGATTTTTGCTTTCTGCTCATCCACAAAATTGAAGCAAATCCCAAAGAGAAGCAAGATCCTGACGTGCTCTCTCTTTCCACCACACTGCCATCCCAGTGAGCATTAGAATGTCTAGGTAGCCTCAAATTCCCGACTGTATATCTCAATCCATAGTTGATAGTGCCACGAAGATACCTTAAGAGATTCTTTGCAGCAACCCAATGTATGTGATGAGGCTCAACCATAAATTGATTCAACATATTTATAGCGAAGCATATGCCCGGTCGGTAGTTTACCAAGAACATCAGGCGTCCCACAAGTTGTCTATATTTAAAAGGATTTGCCAATTTGGGACCAGCAACACTTCCTCATAGCTTCTTGAAGTTGAGTTCAATCGGAGTAGACACAAACTTGCATTCCACCATCTCACATCTTTCTAACAACTTGCTATGCATTTCCCTTGAGAAAGGATTTCGTCTAGTTTTTGCCAGACTTTCAGGCCTGGGAAGTAATGCATGAGTCCTAAGTCCTTCATCTCAAATTCAGAAGTCAACTCCCTTTTGCATTGATAAATAAGAGGGCCTGCACCAGTGGGAGAGATCAACATAAAAGACGAAACTAAGTCCCATGTCTTTTGCAACCTTAAAGTATAGGTTTGGATCATTATAGTTCCTTGTAAATCCTAGCTTCATAAGATAGTTATCAATCCTTTCTTACCAAGCCCTAGGGGCTTCTTTTAACCCATAGAGGGTTTCTTCAACATGTGTACATCAGACCTTCGATCTTGTACTTTAAACCCTTGCGGTTGTTCCAAGTAGACTTCCTCCATAAGTGAGCCATGCAAGAAAGCAGTCTTGACGTCCATTTGATGTAGGCTCCATCCTTGATTGGCAATAAGAGAAATTACAGATAAGATAGTGGTATATCGAGTAGTCGGTGCAAATATTTCATTGTAGTCCACTCCTTCCTTTTGAGAGAAGCTACGAGCTACGAACCTTGCCTTATACTTTTCAACACTTCCATTAACTCCATGTTTTATCTTGTAGATCCATTTAGAAGTGACCACAGACTTGACCTTGGGTTTAGGCACCACTTCCCAGACATCATTCGTCATGATTGATTATATTCTTCATTCATCGCATCTTTCCAAACTTGGCGTTTTATAGTTTCTTCGAATGTGCAAGGTTCAGTTTGAATAATAGTATTCATGGTAGCCAAGTACCCTTGATACCTGTTAGGCTTCTTACTTTCTCAAAATGTCCTTCTTGGAGCAGTATGCTTTTCAGCATCTTGAAGTGCATCCTTGAGCCATAGTGGTCTTTTCCTTGAGGTAAAGGGATCACCATGAGGTGGATCAAGAGGATCCATCGGGCCATCAACATCGAGAATAGGCTCATCCATCAGAGTTTCTTCTTGTTTTTCAACAACATCATTATCGTCCTTCCTTGAGATGGGGAGATCTCTAGCTTTTTTGAGGGCAGTGTCTTCATCAAAGGTAACATCTCTGCTTGCTCCCACATCTATTTTATCAGGTGTAAAATCCTATATGCCTTTGAATTTTCACTGTATCCAACAACTATATCTTTCTTCCCAGAAGCTTCCAACTTATTCCTTCTCTTTAGGCACATGAAAATACACAGGTCAACCAAAGATTCTAAAATGAGAAACATCATGTTTCTTACCAGTGAAGACTTCCTTGGGTGTCTTGAAATCCAAGGCTTTATGAGGGCTCCTATTTTGAACCTATATGACAGTTTTGGTAGCTTCTCCCCACAATAATTTCGGTAGACCTTGATCGTAGATCATGGCATGGGTGGCTTCCATAATCGTTCAATTCTTCCTTTGAGCAACTTGGTAGAGACCATCAATCCTAAATCCAAGAGGAAAAGCATCCTTAGGGTTTCTATGCCAAATATGTACCTTTCCATCAGTGAATGCTACCTTGAAGCCTTTGTCTTTTATTGTATAAATAGACATTGAATTCTTCTTCAAATCCTGTTTCAATTGTAACATCTTCCTTTGAATCCCTTCTTAGATCCTTGACCTTGTCTCCTTGGACCAACATCATTCTAACTCTTAGCATGTGCAGGGAAAACAATAGGTTCATTTCCATTGATGGATTTATCTCTCTCAATCATCCTTGTTTCCTCTTGAATGCATCTATCGAATAACTCATCAAAATCAAGTATCCTGTCATTGTTGAGAATGGTGGTGGTAAATATATCCCATGGTCTTGAAATACCTCCATGTTTAATGAGAGTGAGCTCCCTGTCAACAATAAATTCTCCAATATATAGCAGGTCATTCTTGATTTGAGTTATTCTCATGAAGTAAGATTGGATAGACTCCCTTTTATCCATCTTGATATCCTTCAACTTGTTCTTGAGAAAGAGAATTTGACTTGCATTGTTCACTTTGAATATATCAACACGTCAGGATGTTGCTTCTCTTTGGGATCCGCTTCAATTTTCTGGATGAGTAGGAAGCAAAAATCGGTTTTTCTAAGCACCGCGGAGGCCGAATATATTGCAGCTAGTATGGTTTGTTGTGAAGCTATTTGGTTGAGGAAGCTCTTGAGTGAGCTATTTGGGCATGTGCTGGATACCACCATTATCTATTTTGACAATCAAAGTGGGATTCGCCTTTCAGAGAATCTCGTGTGCCACTACTGCTCCAAGCATATTAATATCAGGTACCACTTTATTCGGGATATGGTACAATGGCGAGCAATAAGGCTCCAACACATCATGATAAATGAATAAGTTATGGAAATCCTCACGAAACCCTTGGGGAAGGTCAAGTTCTTAACCTTCTGAGAGAGACTTGGAGTCGTGGAAGGACCCACCCATGAGGGTCCCACTTGAGTTGGACATTGAGCTCTGAGAGCTTGGGGTACTTGGAGCTACGTGTGACCATATGGTGAGTGGTTAACCTTCCCCTATAGGTACGCTGTGTACAGGGTGAGTGGTTCACCTTCCACTGTGATATCCCATGATGATAGATGTGAGCATAGGGTGAGTGGTTCACCTTTCCCAATGGCTAATGATATATGCATAGGATGAGTGATTCACTTTCTCTTATGGCATATGAGCAGGATGAGTGGTTCACCTTTTCCTGCGGATGCCCCAACATACATCCTCCCCTTGTAGTGTGGGACTCTTGTGAAGTACCTCTCATTTGGCCAATGAGTTGTGAAAAGTGGTTAGGGACCATAGGATTACAGATGGACGCATCGTGTGATGACGTACTCCTTATGTGTAGGATGCATGATGTTCAACAACTTGATCGCTCAGGATCAAGTCTGATTCGGGTTCTACCCCTGGTTATGTGTGTTGACTTTTGTTAGTGGAGAGTGGTAAGTTCTTGTGACTCACTCACTCACAATCCTTCTTATTATCTATATCAATCTTTGGTAGAGATGAGACGAGATGCAAAGATATTACATGAAGATCAATATGGCATGATGATGGATGGATTTTAGCAGGTGGAATTCTCCGTAGTTGAGTGGGAGTGTTAAAATATGCAACTAGAGCCAAATTCCACTTTGGACAACTCATTTGCAAAAGATGATTATTGGATTGAATTCCTTTTTGAGAGAGGTTCAAAATCAACCTAAGGATCACTGAATTTGGACAAGGAGAAATATGTTTTTTGAAGACAAGCCCCCACATGTACTTTTGGTCAAGGTTGGCCCTACCTTCATGTAGGCTCAAGAAGCGCAAGAGACATGTCTTTTGACCCACGTTGTCTTGTATAAATAGACATTGAGGAAACCTCATTTTGGCATCTCATCAACAAACATCTCTCTCTCCTCATCTGATTGGTCCGTACATCAGATTGGGCAGATATTCATCTCACATAGGCGAGTTTATGGAGGACATATTTGAGTTGTGTTGACTTTCTGTTTTTGGGAGACTTTGACCAGTGTTGACTGAGGCTCATTTGATTGCAGTTTTGGTGGGTTTCTCTCTGTTTCAACAAGCCGCTTTTTTTGGCACAAAGTTTGAGGTATTCTCGGCAGGTTGACATGTGTTGGCCACAGGCTTGTGTTGACTGTTGGACTGCAGAGTTGACTTTTAGTTTGACTGTGCCTTTGATGACTGTTTTTGCTGTTGATTTACCTCCAAGGAAGTTTGAATTGATTTGACCTTGATCGAGCTCAAGAAGGACACTTTTACGATTGTGTTGACCATTGTTGACTTTATGGTTAGGGCTTTGACTGCTGTTGATTGAGAGTAAAATTGCAGATTTTGATTGGGGCATATATTTGACTAAGGGTAGTAGTATTGAATCATCTATCATTATAATCTATTGGATATTCTCTCTGTGCTGAATATTTGATATTTGATAATAAGAAGGATTGATCAAGGGTTTTCCCCATCTTGGGGTTTTTCCCTGTCTTGAACCAAATTCTTGTGTTCTCTTGCCTTGTCTTGACTTTTGCATTTTATTGTTCATGTTCTATCTACAATTATTGTCAATGTGAATTAATGGTTTATGTGATCAATGTTTTAAAACTCTAACTCTGGTTCGAAAACGGCTGAGGGTGTGATCAATGTTTTAAAACTCTAACTCTGGTTCGAAAACGGCTGAGGGTCGGCTCCGACTCCGACTCTGACTCGGTATCAACTCGGCCAGTTTGATTTCAATGACTTGGTCATTGTAAAAAATACATTAAATATTTATTTTTTTTATTATAAAAAAAAATAATTGTAAATATTTTCATTCATGTTTCCAAACACAATGCTTTAGAATATAGAGAGAAGATAACATGTGATCAAAATAGGCTCATGAATATATCCATTATATCAAAATGGCACTTAGTGCACACTCCAATACATACATGAATGATGATAAAGAGATCAAAACAAAAACACATAACCAAGGAGGCTAGAATGGACTTTACAACAAAAGTAAACTGTGAAACATCACTAGTCACTAGTACTATTGGCTACTGCTAGAGGAGTGAACATCATTTGGCTCAGACTCTGAATCAAAGTCAGACAGGGAAACCCATGGCTCCTCCTCATCATCATCTCCAACTGCAGTTGTAGAAGTTGTAGCACTAGCAGGTTGTGCAATAGTTGCATGCTGAGATAGATGAGATATGTGTTTCCGTCATGGCTGAGCAGAGGAAGTGCCTGCAATTGGAGGACTTGGGGTTGGGCCTGGTGCTGGTACAAGTGGATTTGCATTCAACTGAACATTTTGTTCGAGTGATGCCTCTGCCTGTAAATCCAAATCAAGTTCCTCATTAGAATCAAACTCTGCTGGATGACTCTCCACTACCCAATCTAATGTTGGATCAATATCTTCCAACACAATCGGATTTGAATCAAGTCTTTTGTTCAACAATTGGTTGCATTTGAGCCAGAGGTTGTATTGGACATAAACTCAATCATTTAATTGTTTTTGACCCAAACGGTTTCTCTTCTTCATGTGAATGCTTTGAAAGACAAACCAATTGTGCTCACACCCAGTAGCACTGCAAGTTTGACTCAAAGTACAAATTGCAAATTCCTGCAATTGAGGTCAATGGCTACCAAAAGCCTCCCACCTATTGTAGCATTTTTCGGTTTTGATAAGATAGAATAAAATAGTCAAAAAATGAAAAATATTTTGAAAAAATGTTAAGTTAGGATCTGGACATCATAATATTGAATAGAATGTTTTTGAAAATATCTTGATGATGATGTCCATATCAAAGAAAATGTTAGGTTAGATGTCTTAAAAAATCAAGACAAAAAGAAAATGTTAGGTTAAAAAGAAAAGAAAACAAATAAACTCTGAAAGTGAGCAAGTCCAAATGCCACTACAATTTTTTTGCAAAATAATGGTTGTGTGCAGCGTGTCATAAATGCCACAACCCATGATAGTCAAATAGTTTAATCTTGATTTCTTCATGCTTTAAATTTGATGTTACAGTTAGAGAATAAAGATCTGGCCAAACTGTTTAATTTTGGCAGATTAGTAGTTAGGTAGAGAATAATAAGTTGCTCATCAGTTTAATCTGAGCCCTTGGATGTTATAAGGTTAGAATTAGATAGTTTGCTTTTGTAAAATAAAAAGAAAGGAAAATGGTTTGCTAGCGTAAATGCACCCATTAAGTGAAGAAAAAATGATAGGATAAGTAAAGGGTAAGTAGAAGAAAGGTTGCAGAAGTATGATAATTCATTGGACAAAATGTACATTTATCATGTTTTACTATATGTTTCTATGTCCATGAGGCAATTACACAGAGCAAATGAAGGTCTACAAGATCAATTAATTAACTTCCCTCATCCCCATTCATCCCTATGTTTACTAATTTCCCCTTCCACCTTCATAAAGTTCATATTCATTCATTTTCCATAAAAAAACTGTTTTTCTAAGGTTAAAATACTTTTTTCCTAGGAAAAGTGAAAACCTTATGTTAAATCCCCTTTTACCCAAAAACCCACAAAAAGTTGTTTAGCCTAAGTATTGATATATATATGTGAAGGCAAATAACTTACTAAAAAAGCATCATACTTAGTGTATTTACCCCTTTCTGCTCATATTTCATATTAACACTAACTTAAAGTATTAAACCCCTAAAATTTCCCTTTCCCGTATATATTAATTCTCTTTAATAAAATACCTTGAAACCATTAGTTTTATTATAAAAACTATATATTTAATAAAATATCGCATCGGCGGATCACAAGCCTTTCAACGTGCATCCACTCTCCCCGCATTGCGATATGCGATTGCGATGGACCTGGACCCGACACAAATATATATCATAATTTATTGCCATTTCGCGTCTACCTCCATCACAAGTCCTAGCGATAACATATACCCTCTGCATTGCGATATGCGATGCGCAACAGACCCGACGTAATATATATCATAACTCAATGCCATTTTGCATCCACCTTCATCGCAAGTCTCGACTAAAGTTTTACCATCTGCCATTGCGATCTCCGATACGCAATGGGAACCCAGACTCGACGCCATTTATCCTCTCGAGTTCATATTTTTTCAAATGCGCCATACCATGTTTTGCGAAGGATTTCTTTGTTAAATCGTTTTTATGATTTAAACAAAGAACCCCCCTAATCTCAGTTTTAACACATAAATAAAGTCATTGTCGCCATAATTAACCACTGGGCCCCTCCATTGCTCTTTCCTTTTCCCTCCGCGCTACATTTTCACTTCACCACTGTTCGATCAAATCCATTCAAATCCACGACCGTCAGTGATTTCGGGTTGGCTCACTGTACGAGCTTTACCTGCCCGAAAAGCGGTATTCCATAGACCTCCCCTTGCTACGTGTCAGGCTCAGATTGTTTCGGGTGACCCCTCCAAAAACCGCTTGTGCCTCATAAAGCGGTGCGATGAAAACCAAAACCACCTCCTACATAAAGACAAATGACCACTGCTCACTTTGCCCCGTATTTCAAAAAGAAAGTCTTTTTTCCGTTTAAACGCAAAATCACCATTTTGCCTTTGTTTTCCCTGTTTTCACAATAAATCCTCCATAAGCCTCTGTGACCAATAAAGCCATTATTTTACCTTTCGATATGCTCTGGACTCCTGCCAAAATCCTCTCAAGCTCAATAAAACCATTGATGTCCTCCTTTGTCATTTATGTTTTCTTAACAATTTCTGTGTTTTGCAAGGAAAAACTTCTGTTCCAGGCTTATAAAGAAAAACCCTGCATACAGTTTGAAGACAAATCTAAAGGGATTTACTGTTGAAAAACATAGTAAAAACTTGAAATGCACAGTAAAGGTTAATTCACAGGGTCAAAGGATACTTACAGAGTTAAGAGTATCAGATGAAAGATCAAATGAAGAAATTCACCAGCGTAAAGGATACAAACAAATAAGCAGCTTAAAGGGGCAAAATATCAAACAGCAAAGCCAACACAACTTGAATAAAAGGGATAGCAAGAGGCAGTTCAATAGCTGCCCCTATCTTCTTGCATGAAAATCTCTCCTTTCCTAGAATAAATCTTAATCTGTTTTAGGATATTTTCTTAGTTTCCTTATTGTATAAATAACTCTCTTCTCAAGTTGTTATGGGTTCGAAGTTCAGGATTCATAGTTCGTTGCTTGTTAAGTTGTGACTGTTCATTCTACTTTGAACCTGGTTGCACCTTTGAAGGAAGCTTTTGTAGACATTTGATGTACTCAGTTTTTTTGGAACTTTAAAACAAAGCAGAGGATTCTGAATATGGTTTTACACAGTTTGTATTATTCTATAAGTTTTTCCAGTTATCAATCATTATGTTTTTCTTCATATGCTTATGACTTATAGAGATATCTAGGTAGGAATAATTGTCTCAATTTATTTCTATAAGCTCCTGAAGTGATCCTCTATTAAGAGAATGGATTAATGAACTGTCTATTTAGCTAATTCCATTTAATCAATAAATCATCAACATCTTGTGTAAGCTTAAGTATACTGCCTTGAATCTTTGGAACGTAGTTCAGAAGGTTTTCACACTTATGAATGTTTTGTTTTACAGTTTGAAAACTGTGATAATCATATTATTTTTTGTTTTCTTCTCACCACTATTTTGATCTATATCATTGTGTAAAGCTTTATAGCAGCCCTTTGCTGAGATATTAATATATCCCAAAGGATTAAGTATTTCAATTCTACATCTGTCTTCATTCATTGGTCTTCCAAAACTAAAACCAAAAACCCCAAAACAATTATTTTAGATGCTCTGGCATTGGTAGCTGACCTACGACTATTTCAGAGGTACAACACAACTTTGTGCTACAAAAAACATAGTAGTGTATTGAGTTAGCTCAACAAATTATATCCAACTTTCAAATTATAAACAATTTAACAAAATAAGAATTTGAAAATTGAAATTTTTGTTTACCTGGCTCATCTGCGTCCCTTGCAAT
Organism: Pinus taeda; assembly: GCA_000404065.3. Taxonomy (NCBI): domain Eukaryota; kingdom Viridiplantae; phylum Streptophyta; class Pinopsida; order Pinales; family Pinaceae; genus Pinus; species Pinus taeda. Next base: position 391,976 of record APFE031498813.1, read on the forward strand.
CTTTGCTAGGTTCTTGCCAAAGGTACCTGTTGCTTTGCTGAAAGTTGTGACCTGTCGATGTATCTCTAGATGTTCACACTCCAATGGGATCATGCGATCAAATGCAATCAATCAATCCATCTCTAACCTCCCAACTCAAAGCTCCTGCCTCCAGAGCTTTATAATGATACTGTGGGTTCAAAAAATACCCAGCTGCATGTATAGGGCAATGGAGTTGATTGTTCTATCTTTCATCAATGATTGTCCAAATGGACCCATACTTAGCCACTTTATCCTTGTATGCCCTCTTTATTTGCTCCTTTGTTTGATCCATAATCCCATAAATGAAGCCCATAGCCAATCTTTCCCCATCTGCCAACTGCAACACCTTAACTAGTGGCTCAACAACCTTCACAATCTCTACTGCCTGTTTGTTAGATCACTGTCTTTGATTCCAATCATCACTGGAAAACATCTTTTGCAAGTTTCTATGTTGGGAAAGCATAAATTACAATGTCAAAAAATGAGTTGCAAATCTAGTGATTGCGGGCTTAACAATATCTCTGCACCCTTGGTGTCTCCTTATCAGGCTCAAAATCCATGAATGATTGTAGATAAATTTTGTTATGGTTTTGGCATGATCTATAGTGTTCTTGACCCAATCTAATTTGCCAATATCCTCAAGCATGAGGTCTATGCAATGTGCAGCACATGGGGTCCAAAAGATGGTTTTGTGTTTTTCTTCTAACAGTTTACCAGCAAGAACATAGTTAGAGGCATTATCTGTGATGACTTGAACAACATTAGCTACCCCTACCTCCTCAACAACCTCATCCAATAGTTGAAACAACAATTGTCCATGAACTGATTTTAGAAACATGGTTCTTTGTGGGCAAAAGATAAGAAAGTTTATGATGGTACGGTTCCTTTGATCAGTCCATCCATTTGACATGATGGTACATCCTGTTTTTGCCCATGAGTATTTGAAATCTTTCAAATACTCATTAATGGAGGAAATTTCTTTCTGCAAACAATGCCTCATGAACTCATGCATAGTTGGGCCTTTGTAGCCCTTTCCAGCAACAAATATGGCATCAAACATATGCTCAAAATATGGTGAACAAGAAGCATTGAAGGGGACATCAACATCATACCACCAGCTAGATATGTAAACAAAAGCAATCTTCCTCAATTAAAGTGGGCTGCAAAGTTCTAATAGCTTGAGGACCATGTGCATCTGATGGACAGGAGGGTGTGACAATGAAACAAATTTTGATATTCATATCACCCTTCTTTTTCATTTTACCCTTACCCTTTTTTTCTTGCATGGAATCCAAAGCAATGTTTTAAAAAACGGCCGGCTTGGAACTGACTCAGTCGAGTTTGTCTGAGCCAGCCTTGGATTTTGTGACCTGACCATTGAACCAGTTCGGCCGGCCGGGTTAATACCGAGCTGGCTCGGTCGAGTTCGTATCAACCCAACCGGGTTAAATACATCGGCCAGTGAACCCAAAAAAACGACCTTTTTTGATTTTTGCTAAGTGTGGGGGACTCCAAAGGAGTTTATTGGTCTTTGGGGTCCATTCCCGTCTCTCAAGCCCTATTTAACCCACTCTACCCCCGTCATTCTCTCACAACCATCTCATGCATTCGAGTGAGAATTTCAGTGAGAGTTTGTGAGGATTTGTTGAGTTTGTTTTTGGAGCAGCAGTGAGGAGTCTTGGGCAAGCATTGTAGCTGGAGTGAGGAGCTTCTTGGGCAGCCATTTGGAGCAGCATTGAGGATTTGGTTTTTTGGAGCAAGCTTGAGGAGGCAGTTTGTGCCTAGAGGTATTTTTTTTCACTTGTACAAATCTGTTTTTGCTTATTAAATTTTAGGTGCATATCTAGAAATCCTAAAGAGTGTTTTGTGGAAAGAAATAAACATTGAATCAATGTTTTTTTTTTTTTTTTTTTGTTATTTAATATTATATTCATTTTTAGATTGTTTGCTTTCATTTCCAAGTCAAAAAATGGCACCTAGAGTGAAAGATGCTGCTTGGGCATATGTTGAAATGGTTGAAAGTCAAATGCATTGCAAATTTTGCCATAGGAAAATTAAGGAAGGTCTTGGGGGCATTAATAGGCTAAAACAACACTTGGCTGGGATTAGAGGCCAAATCACTCCATGTACCTCTCCAGAAATTGGGGAGATTATGAAAGAATTGTTAGCCAACTTTAAGAAGTTTAAAGAAGATAAGGCTAGGCAAAAAGAGTTAGAGGCTGAAATTGGGAGGAAGAGGAATATACAAAAAATGATGGCTACCAACCCCCATTTTGATTTTGAGGGTTCTTCCTCTATCCCTTGTATTGATGCATCCAACCCCTTCTGATATGTTCCTCCCTCTTTTGAGTCTATTCAAGAAAAGGGAAAGGGTAGAATGAAAAAGGGTGATATGAATATCAAAAGTTATTTCACTTCCTCCTCTCCATCAGATGCAAATGGTCCTCAAGCTAGTAGAAGTCAAATGCAACCCACTTTAGATGACCATTGGAAGAAAGAATTGAGGAATTCTGCTTGTGATTACATAGCTAGATGGTGGTATAACGCTGATATCCCCTTCAATGCTTTTCGTTCACCATATTATGAGCCTATGTTTGATGCCATACAAGCTGCTAGAAAAGGCTTCAAAGGCCCTACTATGCATGAGCTAAAGGGGGTATCATTTGCAGAAAGAAATTTCATCCATTAATGAGTATTTGAAAGATTTCAAGGACTCATGGGCAAGAACATGATGTACCATCATGTCAGATGGATGGACTGATCAAAGAAACCGTACCTTCATAAATTTTCTTTCTTCTGCCCACGAGGAACCATGTTTTTAAAATCAGTTGATGCATCTGATAAGGTAAAAGATGGGCAATCGTTGTTTCAGCTATTGGATGAGGTTGTTGAGGAGGTGGGGGTGGCTAATGTTGTTCAAGACATCACAGATAATGCCTCTAACTATGTTCTTGCTGATAAACTGTTAGAGGAAAAATACAAGACCATCTTTTGGACCCCATGTGCTGCACATTGCATAGACCTCATGCTTGAGGATATTGGAAAATTAGATTGGGTCAAATGCACTGTAGATCATGCCAAAAACATAACAAAATTTATCTACAATCATTCATGGATTTTGAGCCTCATGAGGAAAGACACTGGGGGCAGGGATATTATTAGGCCTGCCATCACTATATTTGCTACTCATTTTTTGACATTGCCATCTATGCTTTCACAACATAGAAACTTGCAAAAGATTTTTTCTAGTGAAGAATGGAGTCAAAGCTAGTGGTCTCACAAACTGGAAGGCAAAGAATTGAAAAAGAAAGTTAATGAAGAAATATTTTGGAGAAAGGCAGCAAAGATTATGCAGCTTGCTGAGCCACTGGTTAAGGTGTTGCGGTTGGTGGATGGGGAAAAATTGGCTATGGGCTTCATTTATGAGGCTATGGATCACGCAAAGGAGCAAATAAAGAGGGCATACAACGATAAAGTGGCTAAGTATGGGACCATTTTGGGCAATCATTGATGAAAGATAGAACAATCAACTCCATCGCCCTATACATGCAGCTGGGTATTTTTTGAACCCGCGGTATCATTATAAAGCTAAGGAGACCAGAGCTTTGAGGGGGGAGGTTAAAGATGGACTAATTGACTGCATTGATTGCATGATCCCATCGGAGTCTGATCAGCTGGAGATACACCGACAGGCCATGACCTTCACCAATGCCTCAGGTACCTTTGGGAAGAACCTATAGCAAAGATTGCAAGAGTAGCAAATGAACCAGGTAAACAAAAATTTCAATTTTCAAATTCTTAATAGTTTTTTAAAATTTTGTTAAATCGTTTATAATTTGAAAGTTGGATATAATTTGTATTTTTGTTGAGCTAACTCATTACATTCCTATGTTTTTTGCAGCGCAATGGTGGGAGGCTTTTGGTAGCCATTGTCCTAAATTGTAGAAGTTTGCAATTCGTATTTTGAGTCAAACTTGCAGTGCTACTGGGTGTGAGCGCAATTGGTCCGTCTTTGAGAGGATTCACACAAAGAGGAGAAACCATTTGGATCAAAAACGGTTAAATGATCTAGTCTATGTCCAATACAACTTTCGACTTAGACGCAACCCATTGTTGAACAAAAGGCCTGATTCAGATCCCATTGTGTTGGAAGACATTGATCCAACATCAGATTGGGTAGTGGAGAGTCATCCAACAGAGTTTGATTCTGATGAGGATCTTGATTTGGATTTATAGGGGGAGGCATCACTTGAACATGATGTTCAGTTGAATGCAGATCCTGATCCACTTGTACCAGCCTCAGTCTCACAGCCAGCAAGTCCTCCAATTGCAGGCACTTCCTCTGCTCAGCCACGACAGAAGCACAACGACATATCTCGTCTATCTCAGATTGCATCTGCTGCACAGCCTGCTAGTGCTACCACTTCTACAGTTGCAGTTGGAGATGATGATGAGGAGGAGCCATGGGGCCCCTTGTCTGACTTTGATGATGATCTAGAGATTGATCCACATTATCTTGGCTCCTCTGGCAGTAGTTACTAGCCAATAGTACTGGTCATAGTTTACTTTTGTTGTAGAGGCCATTTCTAGCTTCTTTGGTTATGTGTTTTTGTTTTGATCATGTATGTATTGGACAATGCACTAGGTGCCATTTTGATATAATGGATATATTCATGAGCCTACTTTGATCATATGTTGTCTTCCATCTATATTCTAATGCTACGTGTTTGGAAACATGAATGAAAATCTTTAAAATTATGTTTTTTTATAAAAAAAAATAAATATTTAATGTATTTTTTACAACGACCGAGTCATTGAAATCGAGTCGGTCTAGTCGATACCGAGTCTAAGTCAGAGTCAGAGTCTATCCTCGACTGAGTCGGAGTCGGAGTCAGAGTTTTAAAACATTAATCCAAATAGGGAGGAAGATAGCGGAAGGGGTTGGATGCATCAGTACAAGGGATAGAAGAAGAGCCGTCAAAATCAAAATGGAGGTTGGTAGCCATCCTTTGGTGTATACTCTTCCTCCCAATTTCAACCCCTCTTTCCTTTTGCCTAGTTTTTTCTTCCCAAAACTTCTCACAGCTATTTAACAACTCCTTCCTAATCTCCTCTATTTGTGGTGATTCACATGGAGTAATTTGGCCTTTAATACCTGCCAAGTGTTGTTTCAGCGTATGAATGCTCATAGGACCCTTAATTTTTCTATGGCAAAATTTGCAATGCATTTGATTATCAACCATTTCAGCATTCACTCTAGGAGCCATTTTTTGACTTGGAAATGAAAGGAAAAAATCTGAAAATGAAAACAAAAAAATAACATTGCTTCAATGTTCATTTCTTTTACAAAAAACACTCTTTTCAATTTCCAGATTTGCACAAAAAAATAAATAAGCAAAAACAGATTTTAGAAGTTAAAAAAAAAAAAAACTCTAAGCACAAACCACCTCCTCAATGCTGCTCCAACAAACCAACTCCTCAATGTTGCTCCAATGGCTGCCCAAGAAGCTTCTCACTGCTGCTCCAAAAACAAACTCTTCATAAACTCCTCACAAATTCTCACACAAATGCGATGAGATAGCTGTGAGGAAATGAGAGGGGTTGGGTAGCTTTTATAGGGTTTGGGAGAGGTAAATGGACCCCAAATAACCCTAAGCTAAATCAGAATTGGATGTGGGGTCCTTTCCTCCAAAAAAAAATTTGCAGGCTGCTTTTCAGCCGCGGCCACAGAACCAGTCGAGTCGGTCACCGGCTCGGCCGAATCGGTAACAACTCGGCCAGCCGAACCGATTCGGCCATTGAGCCGAGCCGACTAGGGTCTGGCTTAGTCTGGCTCGGCTGTTTCAGTTTCGAGACGTCCGTTTCGTAAAACATTGGTATATAGAGAGAATTAGTAGATGCTTCCAGCCCTATCGTAATGTATGAGATACAACTTATTTTACTTAGAGATTCCTGTAGTCTCCTAATTCTCATTCATCTCTCTTGCTACTTGGATTCCAATAGGTACACTTGTTTTCCTGGTAGTGGAGTTGCTACATGTTGAAGTAAGTGGTAGTTTTGGAAGCTCTTTTGCATAGGCTTGGTGTCTTAGCACGTGGAAGCCATTATTTGCCTCGTCTAAGTGCTTGCTTGGTTCAGTAAGTGATTTACGCCTTCTTTCCCAAGTATGACTTAAGAAAAGTACAATGATTAAAGTAAATTAATTATAGTGGACTATTGAGTTATTTTTTCAAGGATAAATAATTTAATTATTTATCTCCAAGGTGGTTCTAGAAGGAAGATTGGTGTTAGGGATTTGAACTCAATGAAGATTATAAAGGGAGCTTAGTGAGGATGTTAAGACATAAAGAGTGAGTGAGTCATCATGAAGAGAGAGTGATTTTCTCTAAGTGCGAGTGGCTTTGTGGACCAAGAGCACAAAGAAGGAGAAGTGCGAGTGGATTGGGGAGAATCTAGGAGGGTTGAGTAAGAGGAGATTGCAGGGTGAGTTGTCGGAAGGAGATTGATTTTATCTTAAGGAGGCCGAGTTGCTGGAGGGTCGAGTTTTTCCTAATGCGCATCAGTGGCATGAAAGGAGGGCGCAGGTCGAGTATTTGGGCTGAGTTCTCTAGGTTGATTTCATCTGGAGGCTAATTTCCTAGGGGCCGAGTTTCTTGGGCCAAGTTCATTTTGAGGGGAGCCATGTTACATGTTTCGAGGTTTTGTATTTTTCCTTGCAACTCTGTGGGTCAAAAAACCTAGATTTTCTAATTAATTAAATCACAGAGAATTGTTGTGGGTGAATTTATCTTGCAATGTGATATTTGAGATATCACATTGATATCTCAGATATATTTTCGCTCCATATATTTAATTCTAGAAGTTAAAAATACCAGTGATCTTATTTTTTGGTGATTCAGTAATTATTTGGGTAAATAAATAAATTGTTGGGGATAAATTAAATTGTCATGAGAAAATAAATTTGGCTGGTATTAGAAATTTAACACTACTGTTGTTGATTATGTTTTGTCTAAGCTAGACTTTATCATCCCTGTTTGGAATCTGTCTTTCCCCCACTTCCTATTTGTAAATGCATGTACATTGCCTTTGCCCTCTTAGATGTACACCGCCCCCTCTCTCTATTCCCCTGCAACTGCATTAAAACCCAACACACTATTCATTTTTGATGCCAAGTATGTTGATTCTTATGTCTCTTGCCTCTCCCAACTTGTTCCACTCATAACCGGGTGCTCTTTCCTTGATACAAACAAAGCCATGTATAACTTGTTATCCTTGGTACTTTCAGAAACTGCTTTAGACACTCAGCACCAAACCATTCACCACAGCACACATGATTGCCTCCTGTGTATTTTTTCCCTGAGCCAATGGGCTGATGAGGCATGCAAGAATATGTATTTGATTCCCATTGACACATTTTGGTCACTTGTGGACATTAATATAATTCCATTTTATTTTTCCAACTGTTTTGCTGGTTGCGTGTTTATTTTTAGAGATTTCCCAGCCCCTTCTCAATGCACCTTTTCTCAACAAGCTGTTTTAGTTTATTGGGTCTTGCTACATTTTCCAGCTTCATAGCTTCTACCTTGCCTTTTCTTTTGGTTGTTCACCAAAATTCTCTCTTTCGTTGCTGCATTTTGTAGTATCATAGCTTCTACCGTTATTTTTCTCTTTGTTATATTCTCTCTGGGTTGCCGGGTATGAAACATGACCCCCCCATATTTAATAAATGTTATGTGCAATCATAAATCATACATGATACATTATTACATTATGATTACATTGTTCAATGTCATTGCATAAATTATAAGTCTATCATTTATACATGATGATGAAACATACTAACATCACATTTACTCATGAATGATCACATAATGAATGTAGTAATATCCAAAAACAGCTTTGATAAACGAGGCTAATAAATATATATCCAAAACCAGCCTTTATATATGAGGCAGCAAGTACAGTGCTAGATCAACAAGTATCAAATTGTGGACAATGAACATATATAGAAATAAAACATGAGCTCAATCTAGTAAACAATAAAGACAAATAGTCTTCATCCAAATCTGCTTGTGAAATCTTTTTTGCTCGCTGTTGGAATCTCCTTTGCTCACACTGCTGAAATTTCCCTAGCTGAAACCACTGCCCTCTTCCACTTTTCTCCTTTCTAAAATCGCCCCTTTCCAAGTGAAATGGCTTGCTCAATTCGTGTGATGAGGGAAAGAGGTGAGAGTCTTTTTATAACTTGCAAGAGACATCTAGAAACACCCACACATTAATTTAGTTGCAACATAAAAAAGTTAAAAAAGAAAAAGGAAAAAAAAATGATATTTTGAGTGGAAATGTGCCCAGATGGGCCTGAAACATGTTTCAAGCAGCACGGGCTGTGTTTCAGCCTCGGGAAACGTGCATGTACAGCCTGGGATGTGTTCAAGCCGCAGGGGCCGCATTTCAGCCTGGGGAATCGCACCTGTATGGCCTGGAACGTGTTTCAGGCCCATATGGAATGTGTTTCAGCGTTTCAGGCCGGAAACTGGGATGAAACGTCCCCCTGGCACACGTTTCCTGCAACATAGCTTTCCTTTTGGTGATCTATCTACCCTTATTTGTTTTTATATATATATATATATATATATATATATATATATAATACCACTTGGAAAAGAAGCATGAGGGTGATCTTGGAAATATGTTGATGGAGGCAGGTTTTGCAGAATAATACGGTGGTGGGAGGTAAACATCCGAATGGAAGTTAACAGGGAAAATAGTTTATCAGGCAGCAGAAAAGGGTGCTCTGATATCACTTGTAGAACTACACTAGGATTGCTACAAAGATCTAGTGATTGCATCAGTTACCTGTAAGGGGAATAAATAAAAAGTAATATTGAAGAGAATACGAAGAGGCATATAAATTGAACTCTCCGTGCTTCTTTATAACAGTTACAACTAATTACTGACTTTATAATACATGGTGCACAGATAATGAAAATGTGTTTGTGTTATAATAAGTTACAAACATCTCTTCTGTGAACAATGAGAAGTAGCTTCTCATTTGAGTTCTGTTCTGTCAACAGTATGCTTCAACTCCATTCCCCACAACTTAAAGATAGTATTTATATTTGGTATTCTAAAATATCGATTTTTCATTATGCAGTGGGCCTCATTGCCGATTAGAGATTTGACATTCTTGAATATGAATATTGTAAAAGTATGTTGCACCAGGTTTCTGGAACGGCTGGAAGCTATCCAGAAATTTCTAGGAGATGGATAGACATGGATGATAACTGTTAAAAATTATACTAAAATTAAATGCAATGATTCTACTACTTCGGACTGATACAATTCAATAAAAGTAGCAGTTGTTAAATAATAGGTATTTATGACCTTATCTGTGTGGATATTAGAACCTTGAAGAAAAGTAGATATAGGGTACCAGAACCTACTAAACATGGTTATCAACACTGTTATTGAGAGCATTACAAAATTATACTACATAATATACAAGGGTGCATCGTGTAAATAATATTTGTCATGCCTGAATGCAAAACTATTCCATGAATTTTTTTTGGAGAACCTGTGTCCCATGGGTGCCGGTTTGCATAGGCGTTGTCCAAACATCCCGAAATCAGCCAGGAATTTCTCCTAGATACCAGACCTTCCCATTTTTGGTGGGAAATTTTAAATGTGTAGGGGACCCACATCCTAGGGACATCCCTCTTCCAAATGAGGACTTCACCCTGCAGTCCCCAAGTTTGCAGGGACAGGAATAATGCGGAGGATGCTTCCTCCAGGGGTGGCAACAGTTTCACGTGTGACTGTGAAAAGGAATTCCTTTAAAACCTTGAAGAAAAGTAGATATAGGGTACCAGAACCTACTAAACATGGTTATCAACACTGTTATTGAGAGCATTACAAAATTATACTACATAATATACAAGGGTGCATCGTGTAAATAATATTTGTCATGCCTGAATGCAAAACTATTCCATGAATTTTTTTTGGAGAACCTGTGTCCCATGGGTGCCGGTTTGCATAGGCGCTGTCCAAACATCCCAAAATCAGCCAGGAATTTCTTCTAGATACCAGACCTTCCCATTTTTGGTGGGAAATTTTAAATGTGTAGGGGACCCACATCCTAGGGACATCCCTCTTCCAAATGAGGACTTCACCCTGCAGTCCCCAAGTTTGCAGGGACAGGAATAATGCGGAGGATGCTTCCTCCAGGGGTGGCAACAGTTTCACGTGTGACTGTGAAAAGGAATTCCTTTAAGTGACATATTGCCCACATTAAAGTTTCTTGACACATAGTCATCTGAGGAACAGAAGTGCTGTTTTCTATTTGATAACTCTTATCCAAGCTGGTCAAATGGATTGTGGTTAAATAGTAGTATAATTGCTTTCACTGGGGAGATACAAAATTCATAAACCATCAAGACATGAAAGACCTGCATTAATATGGCCGGAGTTATAAAGTACCTTCCCTCTCACCAAAAGGGGGTTTATGTGAAGAAAACACTTATCCTACCTTATAGGATGGCATCTCAATGTAGTTATGTGTAATAAATACATATGTTGCTAGCATATCTGGCAATATAAATTTGGGAAAATCCTAAATTGGCTATTGGGTTTGCCACATTGAAGTTGTTGCCAGTCTCTATGAAAGCTATAGGGTGATATATAACCAAATTTACTCTTTGATAATTGAAACTGTTGTGCTTGTGGCACAATCACAAATATGTTTGGTAATTTATAAACTTTTCATGTTTAGTCCTATATTTCACTGCTTTTCTAAATTCAATTGTACTACACAGCATCTTGGTGGAGGTTGCTGTTGTGTTTGGTAATGACTTAAGGCATTGACCAAGGTTGCGGGGGAGTGCCGCCACCCCCGAACACCGATCTCGCTCCCGCTCCCGCTCCTGAAGCATGCTCCATAATTTTTTTATTCTCCCTGCCAATTTAGGAGTGATAGATGGAGCTATTGAAGATTGGAAACAAGAATTTGGCCCTAGTGTTGATATGCAGTTCATGGTAATGTGTGAGAATTCTCAAAGTAGAAGTGACATTTTCCTTTATATTTCATTGTCATCCTTTTACTTAAATTTTTAACATTACCATGAAATGACTCAGGAAACAAGAATTTGGCCCTAGTGTTGATATGCAGTTCATGGTAATGTGTGAGAATTCTCAAATTAGAAGTGACATTTTCCTTTAGATTTCATTGTCATCCTTTTACTTAAATTTTTAACATTACTATGAAATGATTCAGGATGTTTGAGAGTGGTTCTGACCTCATTGGATTTCATATGCAGAAAGTAGAATTTTAAATCTCACTCAAAATCCAGTAGACTTGTCATTTTTCTAGGATTTTAGGATTGGGGGATTGCAATGTTTCCATTGGATTTTGTCATGTACTAGGGTATGGAACTTGTAATTAATCAAGAGTGCCAAACTCTCTATGCAGGGGAGACTCCCAATAATCAAGAGCACCTAGGGTACTAGTGTATGGAACTTGTATTTAATCAGGAGCACCAAGGTTGTTCGACTATGCAGGAGGAGACTCTTAGTAAAGCATGAGACAAGAAATTAGAAATTTGTGGCAAGAGGGTTAAGTAGTAGATAATAGATTTACTTGTCTTTTCTAGTTTCTAGTACTTTTTTTATAACTATTGATTCTTTCATATTTATTTTGGTATTTTTTGTAAACAATATATTACAATTTAAGTTTGAAGTTTGAAGTTGGCATTTATAACTCATTAGTAATGAATTATGAATATGATGCTTCGTGAAAGTTGAAACATTTCATTTCATGTTAGATATTCTTTGTTATCATTTGGTTACTTGGTAATGGTAATGATTACGAGTACAAGTTACAACTTTTGTGTTTAATGATCATAAATGTTATATATCGAATTTTGAAAGCTTGAAACTTTAAGATTGATGAATTGTGAGATTCAATATGTTGTATGTTACTAACATGTGGACATGGTTGATGAAGATTATGACTTCTAGATGACTGGTGTTATATGGTTCAATCCATGCTTTTATGCTTTTTATATCTAATTCATCATTCTGCATGCTTTTGTTGACATATATGCATCAAAATATATAAAAATATATATTATATAAAAATTCGCTCCCTATTCAGTCCCAAACCGGAAGCTTTTGAAAATGTCGCTCCCGCTCCCTCTTCTGCCCCTTGCTTCTGCTCCCACTCCCAAGTAACCTTGGCATTGACATGCTCTACTTCCCCTTTTAAAGAATTTTGATAAAATATAAATGTATCTAGTAAACAAGTCAAATTTGATTACTTATCTGCTGGTTTTCTTGATACTTTGTTTTCCTTGTTTGTTTTGCATGCAACTTGAGTATGGTTGAGCCTTATTGCTTGCTTAACTGTTTTCTAGGATCCCAGCATAAAAGAATTAGCAGAGCAGATAGCCAAGGATCCATCATTCAATCAGATGGCGGAGCAGCTTCAACAGAGTGTTCAGCATGCAGGGCAGGAAGGTATTCCACAGCTGGATACCCAGCAATATTTCTCTACAATGCAACAGGTTATGCAGAACCCTCAGTTCATGACCATGGCAGAACGGCTTGGTAATGCTCTCATGCAGGTATGGATACTGTGCAGAATGTATCCGGTATGAAACTTAATCATGATGGAGCTTCTCTAATTGTAACCATCGTGATATTTTCAATGACATATTTTAACTGTAACTTTTCAGGATCCATCCATGTCCAGTATGCTAGAGAATCTTTCGAATCCTGCTCACAAAGAACAGTTGGAAGAGCGCATGTCAAACATTAGGGAAGATCCATCTTTGAAGCCTATCCTTGAGGAGATTGAATCTGGGGGTCCAGCAGCAATGATGAAGTAGGACAATCTTTTCGTTAGAATGTTTATATAACATGTTAGATATTGTATGAAGTATACAATAATTTTACACGATAAAATGATTTTATTATGTCTTAGGTATTATACACGATAAGATGATTTTATTAATGACCAATGAATGCTATAGAGAAGGTATTCGACTGTTTGTTTGTTGATTCATTTTTTCTGATATGTCCCTCGTGTTTACAGGTACTGGAATGATCCAGCAATTCTGACCAAGTTAGGTCAGGCAATGGGTGTTGGAATTTCTGGTGATGCTCCTGTCTCCAATGAGGGAACTGGTGCAGATGAAGCTGAAGAGGATAATGAGGATGATGATGAGCTGACTGTTCATCACACTGCAAGTGCTGGTGATGTACAGGTGTGCCTTCTCTTTAAAGATTGCCTACATCATTTATGCTACAAAATGTTATTCATATTGAATAAGAAAGATTTGCATTTTGTGAATTGCAAGTTGTTAGGAGCAACTCACAAAGAGAAAATGGGTAGTGAATGGGAAAGAGATGGCGTGTTCGGTGAAAGTTCTAGATTTTGGTTCTTGCTATAAATATATGTTAATACATAGGTTGTGAGGAACTGATGTGCGGGAAAGCTTGGCGGCACAACTCGTTATATGCCAAGTATTAGTCATAACATATAGTGATGCTGCATGAAAAATCCAGAAAATTCTAATGTATAGCTGTGTTCTTGCACTTGGTCAGCAGGGTAACATAACCAAGTTCCGTGTTTGGGTTGGGAATCTTGTTACTCTGAACTGAATTCCTCATAGCTCCTTGAGAAGAAATGCCATACAAGTTTTCTGCAAAGCCAGGCAAATCTTAGTGTTCTTCTCACAGAAATTTTTAGATAAGATACGATGAATGTATCAATGTTAGACAAATGGTAGGTCAATGGGGCTGTTAGGTACAAAGATGTCTATACAAAGTGGGAGCAACTCCTATATAAAAGCAACAATTAGGAAGTGAAATATTATAGAAATCTAATTGAAAACCTAGAAAGCCAACTTCAAAGACGGAGAGGCAATCTAGGAGAGAGATGTACAAGGTGAGTGGATCAAGAGTTTATGGTGCATGTGGTACAAGGCTACCCTGGTACACTGGAATGGTAGATGAAATGATATTATATTATGATAGGTTATAGAACAAGCGAACACATAAATTATTCTTTAGAAATTAAGAAGCTGCAATATTACATAAAATTAAAAATAGGGACTTTCTAAAATAGACATATCAATACGAGGTTTGAACACCATCAATTGTGAGGGTTTCAAAACTAGTTCTCTCAAATTCTTGTGTTATGTTTTATTGATTTTTCATTTCTTTTCTGTACTGCTATTTGTTTGTGGTTTCCAAGTGAATTGCGGGATCCAAATTTTGAGCTGCTTTTAGGAGTTTCATTTTTGGAAAAAATTGAAGGTTGTTCACAATGATTTAAAAGCTTGGTTTCATTTAAATGCACATACAGTACACCTTTAGGAAAGCATGCCTGTAAAATGGAAGGCAAGAGGATCACCTGGTAAAGCTAGCTGACTGTTCAATTGTGTCTGTTTGAAATGTTTGTGTTGGCTTCTGGATGGGTGAAAGGTTGCGAGAGAAGTGATTGGGGCTTTTACACTCTACGTTGAAGCAGCTTCTTTAAATTGTGTCTTGATATGCTTACCTTGGATGTGGATGATAGTTCTAGCCCCCCCAAAGGGGTCAGATGATGGTGTTAGAAGGTAGATGTTTCATGATCTTGATGTTTCTTAGCGACATGGTTTGTTGATGTATGATGTTGGTGCCACTAAGAGAGGGGGTGTTTTACATGCTCCTCGTCATGTGTTGGCTGTGTGATGGAGGTCACACTTAATGATTGGATTGGTTAGCATTTTGTTATGTTCCCTTCTCTTACAATGTTGCTATAGTGGGATGATTCATGTTGTCTTTGTGAGATATTCCTAGGTGATATGACTTGATGATGTAACATTTGCAAGGCATCAGCTAGGGGGGAATGTGTTTTATGATGATAGTACTCCCATTGATATGTTACTTCCTAAGCTTAAGTTAGAAAGGGGAGGGGGGGGCGTGCTACATATCGTTTGATGGTGATCTAACCTTTTGTTAAGGTTGGATGATGAATTTTGATGTAATAATCCCTTGGTGGGGGTGCACTTTAGGTTGTTATTTATGTTTTGTTTAATATTTAATATTTAATATTTAATATCCATTTTTAAGGTCACAGCCAAGCCAGACACCAAATTGGTGTATGAGACCCCCTTGTTTGTGGGACAAGGGAACCCACCTCCGCGCAGCGATTTGACTGCTAAGTCTACGAAGGCATACATACTCTACCCCCCTCTGGTTTTGAACCTGTGACCTCTTAGGAGGAAACACATGCTCTTAACCATTAGGCCCACTCAAGCTGGTGATGCTCATGTTGTTACCATGGTGAAGTTTTCCTAGGGAGAACATCTTTTATTTACATAGTACTATGAGTGCATCCCTCATTGGCATACATGTTGATGGTGATTTAAGTTGTTGGTGATTGTTACCCAACAAAATGGGTAACCCCATAGGAGGGAACTTTTTCTCCTATCTTGGACAACCAACCAAGCAGCAACCCTACGCATTTGCTTATTGATGATGATATGCTAGTTTCCTTTGCCATCTACACCGGTCACACATCTTTCACCATTTGACATTCCTCTTGGATGAAGGTGCGCTACCACTCAATAGGTACTATGACCATTTTGCAATCGAGTGCTTTTACTTAATGTTTCGACCTTTCGAATGGATAAATGTGTGATCTGAATGTTTGACCAATCCTTATTGTAAACTTGTTCTCTCACTTTACTAGAGGGGCTAATCTTTAGCCCTAGTCTAGTGGGACCTTCCTTAAGGCATTAGGGCCATAGATGGGGCACTACTTGGGACACTTGGATTGAGTTAGTGTGTCCATTCTCCTTTTCCATACTTAACATTTTCTATGTCACATTATTTCATTTGATATCATCTCCATCCTTCGGGTTAGCTGTCATTGGTTCATTGGGATGTAGCATTCACATATCCACATCCTTGGGTTGGGTTGTGAAACGTTGCCCAGTTGTTGGAAAAGTAACTAGGTTTGGTCTTCATATTTATCTTTGTACTTGTATCAAATTGTATTTATGAAGAACAATAATTTTATTTGTTCATGCATGGGTTTCATGCTCAAGTCTAGGTTAAGCCATAGTTTTAAAAATTGGCCAACATAAACCGGAGATCGGTCAAACTGGTTGCTTCACTGGCAAATCTAGCTAGACTGGCCGCAAAACCAGGTTTATGCCCATTTCGTCGGATTTTCACAAAAACTAGACCTAACCGACCGATTTATGAGGAAACCAACCAGTTTATGGGTAAATCGGCCGATTCTGTGATAAGCCAACCGGTTTAATGCCACGACCGCTACGGACCCAGTGCCCACTGGGCCAGTTTTTGGAAGCTTTCTTAAGTGGTTTGGAGGGAAACTAAGGGTTGTTTCCCTCCAAAAACACCCATTCCAAGCCAATAAAAGGAGGTCACCCCCCTCATTTGCCTCGCACATATCATTTGGAGTTTTTGTGAGTTTCATTGGGATCTTGGAGAGTGTTGAGTTTTTGCTGCAGTAGTCATCTTGGAGGCTTGGAGTTGGACTTGGAACTATTTTGGAGATAGTTTGGAGTTGTTAGTAGAGTTGACATCTTCAAGAGGAGGCTAAGGAAGCTAGTTTGCATTTCCAGGTAATAATTTTCACTTGAAAAATTCCATATTTCACTGTTGTCCATGTATTTAATTTTTTTTATGTGTTATATGCTATCAAATTTTGTAGGCTAAATATGCATTTTGTTTTCCTAAATTTATCTTAGGCTTTCCATTTTTCTTAGTTGCAATTTTTTATTTTATTGTCACATTTCTTTGCAAATTTCATTTATTTTTAGTCATCATGGCTCCAAAAGTAAAAGACACTGCATGGGCTCATTGTGACGTGATTGATGGAAAAATGATATGCAAATTTTGCAATAAATCTACTGGGGTGGGGGTATTCTCAGGTAGAAACAACACTTGGCTGGGATAAGAGGCCAAGTAAAGGCATGTGAAGCACCAAAGGAAGTGTTAGGTCCTATTAAGGCAGAATACCTTGCCAAGTTTGAGGAGAATAAGGCTCGGGAGAAGGCTATCCATGAAGAAATTGCAATGAAGAGAGAAATATGACAGGCCATGAAAGAGAGTGGGTATGATGTTTTTGAGATTCAAGACTCCTCTTCTATCCCTTCCACCATGTCTTATCATTAAGGCCAATTATCTAAAGGAACAAAGAGGCCAAACATCCAAAGTTGTTTCTCATCCTCTGCCACCACTACCTCTGCTAATCCCACTTCCTCCTAGCTAACTCTTCAAGCCACTTGGATGAACATTGGAAAAAACAATGCAATGGATAATTTCTTCAATACATTGCTAGATGGTGGTATGATGCAGACATCCCGTTTAATGCTGCTCGCTCACCTTATTACCAAGCTATGTGGGACTCTGTTATAACTGTAGGAAAGGGCTTCAAAGGCCCTACTATGCAGGACTTGCGGGGAGCTCTTTTGCAAAAAGAGATTTCTTTTATTGATGAGTATTTGGCCGAGTATAAAGAGTCATGGTTCAAAACAGGCTGTTCCATCATGTCAGATGGATGGACCGATGGAAAGAACCACATTATCATTAATTTCCTTGTTTCTTGCCCTCAAGGAACCATGTTTTTGAGATCAGATGATCCATCTGATAAGGTGAAGGATTCAACCCTTCTATTTGAGCTTTTGGATAAGATTATTTAGGAAGTGGGGGAGAAGAATGTTGTGCAGGTCATCACAGATAATGCCTCAAACTATGTTCTTGTTGGAAAGATGCTTGAGTCCAAATATAAGACCATATTTTGGACTCCATGTGCTGTACATTGCATAGACCTCATGCTTGAGGACATAGGCAAAGTGGAGTGGGTAAAAAATACTGTAGAGCATGTCGAGTGCATTACAAAATACATCTACAACCACTCATGGGTATTGAGCCTAATGAGGAAAAACACTGGGGGCAAAGAGCTTGTTGGCCCTGTAATTACAAGATTCGCAACTCACTTCCTCACGTTGCAATGTCTCAATTCTCGACAAAAAACCTTGCAGAAAATGATTTCTTCAGATGATTGGATTGAATCTCGGTGGGCTTGTAGACAATATGGAAAAGACACCAAAACTAAAGTTTTTGACAATTGTTTTTGTAAAAGGTCTGTAGAGCTTGTGAAAATTACCAAGCCCCTTGTTAAGGTGCTACAGATGGTGGATGGGGAAAAATTGGCCATGGGCTACATTTATGAGGCTATGGATCAGGCATATATGGGCAACTTACAAGGATAAGTTAGCTAAATATGGGCATATATGGGAGATCATCGCTAACCGATGGAACAATCAACTCCATTGTCCCATACATGCAACTGGGTATTTTTTTGAACCCAAAGTATCATTATAAAAGTCGGTTAGGACATTTGCGAGTTGGGGAGGTCAGAGATGGATTGTATGATTGCTTGGAGTACATGGTCCCTAACCATGCAAACTAGTTGGAAATACATAGACAACTTACTCTTTTCAGTATGGCAACTGGTAACTTTGGCAAAAATTTGGCAAAGATTGCAAGAGACATGGATCAACCAAGTAAGCAATTCCAATTTGTTTTTCTTTTAAAGTTCAATTGTTTACAAATTTACAATTCAAATTATCTGTAAATACTTGTAAATAAGTAATGAAATGAACTAAGTTACTAATTAATGTCTTTTTCTTTGCAGCACATTGGTGGGAGTCATTTGGTGGCCAATGTCCTTAGCAAATTTGCAGTGCTCCAGGTTGTGAGCACAATTGGTCTTTTTTTTTACCGCTTACACATGAAGAAGAGAAACCGTTTGCAACAAAAACGATTAAATGATCTTGTCTTCATGAAATACAACCTTCGAGTAAGGGCAATCAAATGATGAATATAAGACCTGATCTAGATCCCCATTGTGTTTGAAGATATTGATCCAACATCAGAATGGGTGGAGGAGACTGAAGATCCTGTGTTTGATGTTGATTTTGATATTGACATGACATTATGGGGGATGAAGCAAATTTAGTAGCGCCATCAGAACCAGAATTAGTAGCTGCATCAAGCAAAGGCAAACAACCAATTGAAGGTACTAGTCATGCAACTCAACCAACTCGTGCTTCCTTTAGGTCCACTTCTATTGTTATTGGTGGCAATGCTATAACTAAGGTTGCAGATGAGGTTGAGGCATCCTCAAACTCTGATCCAGATGATATTTATGTAGCTCCTGTTGATGATCTTGTGTCTAATAGTGGTGATGAATTTGATCGTTGACATGTTGCTCATCTTGATCATTGATTTGTACCAGTAGACTCGTAGTCTTGTAGTAGGCCAATGGCCCCATAGCTTGTAGCATTGTTTTTGGACTTTATGGGCCATTTAACTCCTCATTGCTTATGTATTTTGTCGATGTTATGTATTGCACTTGGTGCCATTTTGAGATATTTGCCTTTACATGGTATATAGATGAGCAAACTTCGCATATTTTGTCTTCTATTTGTTTGGAATCATGGTTTTAAATCTTAAAAATAGTTTTTTAATTAAAAATTAATTATTTCATATATTTAAAAAAAACCAGTTCATTTGAGATCTGACCAGTTTCGATTCGATCAATTCTGGTTTGAAACCTGATTTATTAGGTGGATTGGTCCGATCACTGGTTCCAGTTTTTAAAACTATGGGTTAAGCATGTTTTTCATGCTTCTAGGAATTGTAGAGCCATGAAAACTATTTGTCATATATTAAAGGCCCATTTGGACTCTATAACAAAAGAAAAATATTAATTTTTGAGTCATGTAAAGTCATTTTGTCTCCCAACACTAACTCAATCCTGTTGGGGCACCTTTTCGCTCTCGTGGATGACAATATATAGGGCAGACGTCACCCTCATTTGAAGTTGTGACAAGAAAGCTCGTTCAGTGTATAAGACAAGAAGGAAGGAAGTGCGAGGGACATAGAAGAAAGAGAAACCCAAGTAAGAAGTAGACAACTCAAATTTTGAAATGTTTTGCTCACATGTGCTAGAATATTAGCGTTTTTGCGAGCTAGAGGGCTAAGGATTGCAGGTCTGAGTTGTAGACCTGGAGTAGAGGGCCGAGGCTCTGAGATGAAGGAGACTTTATGAGTTTGGATCATCATTGACTTGGAAAACATTGATTTTATTGAAGAAGAATTTTGGAAGGCTGGCTTGGTGCTTGGAGGAGGTTTAGTCTTTGGGTCTTGGAGGTCTCATTTTGATCTGATTCTATAAGAATGGGATTGTTTGGATTCTCCCCAATTGTGGGGTTTTTCCCTTGCTTGGAGCCTATATCTTGTGTTCTTTGTGTTCTTCATGTTTTGGTAATTGCTTGTTGAAGAAGTAAAACTAAGTAATAAAAGGCTAACAAATATCACAAGTAATTATTAAGTAAGGATGATCGATTTGAATCTACAAACTCATTGATTTTTCAACATGGTATTAGAGCTAAGGTGGTTTGAAGGAGGAGCTTTGGAGATCACATTTTGTTGGTTCTATGGCTTATTTAAGTGGCTTGCTCTTGCATATGGTTTGTAGCCTCCATACATCTGAAGCTCGTAGCCTACATATCTGAAGTTCGCTCTTGCATATAGTTTGTAGCCTACTTTCTATAGCTTGTGATGACTACCTGCGGATTGGTATACACCAAGGATTGCTTGATTACAACAGCGTTCTTTCTTTATATACAATATGAAGGTTCGTTCTATGGTGGCTTACTGTGATGATCTTGTACCTTTCAATGGCACCAAGTATAGTTTAGCATTGTTTGCTCCTATGACTCATGTTGACTTATGGACATATATACAAATATCAATTTACAAAGAAGATAAGTGTATATATTTGACTCGAGCTTCTACAATATGTGATCTGTGTTACTAAAATACATGTTTGATGCGAATATGCTACCATTGCCATATGATGCATGACAATGATACAATGACATTAAAATCGCTAACATATAGTGGCATGGTATAATATATGGCTTAGTGGCTCGTACTCCTTTGGCAGCATATGGATAAATAGTATATGGGTGCTTGCTCTCAGATGATATGTATGGGAATGCGCTTGACAAACATAGTAATATAGTCATATTAATAGTAACCCTTTATAACCTTGATGCTTAATTGGATGGATGGAAGTGACAATTTACAATTTTTTTGACAAGAATGTTCAATGATGTATGGCAGTAACATGATACTTAGTGGAAAGAATATGGATCATCTTTCAAAAACTGAAAAGACTGTGATACGTGGAAGGACCTACCCAACGATAGAAGAAGTTTGAGTCATCTTGTCGTAACATAAGGGACTTGTGAACCCTGTGAAGAAACAAGGACTTTGTAGAATATCTCTATGGATTATGCCCTAGTGTGAATAACAAAAATCTAAAGCACCTTTGTTGAAGATATGAAGTTGATTGTGACATGACAATTGGGCAAAGGACAAGCAAAGCTGATTGGACTTGAAGAATAACCAAAATTATAAGGTAAAGTAGAGCCAAGTTTGAAGAACATCTCTGTGGTTATCAACGAGTTCTCATATGAGAAAAGGTCAAGAACATTCCTAATTTATCTTTGTTCTAAGCAATCATAATGACCGAGCTATTCCAATTGTAGTAAAGGAGCAAAGGTCCTAATTGAATACTATAGGAGGACCAAGAGGCAATTATGATTGCGGATTGGAGGCCCAAGAGGCCTCAGGAAATAGTGAAAGGTAAAAGGGACTGTTGGTCATGAATGAGGGGTGCTACAAGTTGAGGCTAAGGTTACCATAGGTCTGCAATATGATTGAAGTTCGAAAGAAAGCCAAGGCATGAAAAGTATTTGTGGTTAGGTAGTAAATGAAACTTGGATCTGGGCATGAGTATAAAGTTAGTTTTGGCCAAAGTCTAGAGGGCTGGTTCTGAGTAGAAGGAGGAGGATTCTCATAGTCAAGAAGGAACAAGGCTTCTGTGTAATTGCAGGTTGAAGGTAGGGCATGTTTTGGAGGCCGAGTTGTCTAGTAGGCCTTCCAAAACAAAGTCACATCCCTTTGTGGCAACTGCGCATGAAGAGGGTCCTTTGGTGAGGATTTTCTGTTTCGTTTTGCAGGGCCAAGGAAGCCATAGATAGGGACGAAATGTGCAGGCTCAGATCTGAGGTTGTTTAGAGGGCAAATTTGAAGAAGTTCTTTGGATAGTGAGCACAAGAGTTGGTTCGCTATTGTGTGGGTAGATTTGATTGGTGCCCTACGAATTGTCAATTTGAAGCTACAATAGGAAAGTTAGAGGGTTGTGTATAGAAACCTTAAGGACAATCATCTAAGAGGTAGCTAGAGGATTGACAAGACGGTTTATTTGAAGACCTTGAGAGTTGGCTATTTTGGAAAGATGAAAATATCAGGTTGAGGGCAAATTTATTTGAGTTTATGGAGCTGCATTGATTAATAGAGATTGATTGGTAAGGTCAGCCAATTTGTGTTCATGGTTGACTGAACAATAAATTGGCTAACCTTGTACTGTAATCTGTCAGGTGAAGGATCTGTGCGATGGACTATCTTCAAGGCAGGAAGCAACGTAGGAAGCAATGCAGTGCAGGAAGTAGTGTTGGACATAGTTCATAATGTAGTAGGTGAAGACCTAAAGTACAAGATCATGGACTGTTAGGAAGCATATTTGGAGCCCTAGTTCAAGAAGGTTCAAGATGAGCAAACTGAGTGATAAGAGGGCTGGTTGAGGAAGCTGCAACAATAACATGTAACTGATGTAAGGTAAGTATGAGTACTTTTGACACAAGTTGAGGCTTGTTGATGCACTCTCTCTGTTTGAGAGGTAGTAAGCATGGATTTCTCCTCTTAGGTTGAGAGGGTGTAAGGTTGGTTGCTGGTTCTCCTTGTGTTAGGTACTGTGACAGATTAGGATTGATATCCTAAGTTAAGTACATGGACATGGATAAAAAGAATGGTGAATTGGATAAGCATCTTGGACAAACATTCTTGAGTCATGTACTATGATTGATTAGGATAGAGATCCTAAGTCAAGTACATGGACTTGGATAAAGAATGGTCTAGTGGACAGACATTTCCTTGAGGGAAATGGAATGTTGGAGGACATACTTGCGTATCCTAGGTGGAGTATGTACCTCGTTGAGGTGGTGTAGTGTCCCATGGAATGCCTCCCAACATTGTGCTCTGATCTTGTGGAGAGATAGAGTGTACCTGTCAAGGCCTTGGTAATGTGATGATGCTGGCTATGATGATACTATCATCATTGATGCTTGTCAATCCAGATCCCTTCTTATGAGAATATTTTAAACTTGAGATACACTTGTTGAGTCATTATGAATACCTCCCTTGTGAAGAGGGAGTGTTGGAAAAGCAACTAGGTTTAGTCTTCATATTTATCTTTGTACTTGTATAAATTTGTATTTTATGAAGATTTTTTTATTTTATTTGTTCAAGCATGGGTTTCATGCTCAAATTTAGGTTAAGCATGTTCTTCATGCTTCTAGGAATTGTAGAGTCATGAAAAATATTTGTCATATATTAAAGTCCCATATGGTCTCTTTGTAACAAAAGAAAAATATTAATTTTTGAGTCATGTAAAATCATTATGTCCTCCAACACCAAGTCGGCCCTGTTTTGGCACTTTTTCGCTCTTCTGGATGACTATATATAGGGCAGGCGTCTTCCTCATTTGAAGTCATGACAAGGAAGGAAGTGCGAGGGACATAGAAGAAAGAGAAACCAAAGGAAGAAGTAGGCAAATCGAATTTTGGATTGTTTTGCTCACACATGCGAGAATGTTAGGGTTTTTGTGAGCTACAAGATCGAGGATTGTAGGTCCAGTTGCAGACCTGAAGTAGAGGGTCGAGAATCTGAGATGAAGCAAAATTTATGAGATTTGTTCATCATTAACTTGGCAAAGGTTGATTTGATTGAAGACCTTTGGAGTGTTGACATGGTGCTTGGTAATGACTTAAGGCATTGACCAGGGTTGCGGGGAGCGCCATCCCCCTGATCTGATCACTGGTTCCAGTTTTTAAAACTATGGGTTAAGCATGTTCTTCATGCTTCTAGGAATTGTAGAGTCATGAAAAATATTTGTCATATACTAAGTCACTTGACACGGGGATTCGGGATTCGTAGGATTCAGGATTCGTGGTGTCGGATTCGGACACGTTGACCCCCCGGAATAGGACACGTAGGATTCGTTATATATTATTTTATTAAAAGA
>APFE031498813.1:417055-444929 GCA_000404065.3 Pinus taeda
TGATTCATAATTCATAACTGAAAGACAACTTACAACTACAAGATAGTAAGATAAACACACTAAAAACTGTAGTTTTCTTATAAGTCATCAAATCAAAATGTGTTACATAGGTAGTGCTGGTGCAATGCCAATGGCAAATAGAAATAGAAAATATAAAACAACTACAGGTATACAAGCCTCAAGGCATCAATCACCATTAGAATCAGCATCAATTTCCTCATCATCACGGTCCCCATTGCTCTCCTTTGCATCCTCCTCCTCCCCTATATCCATAGTCGCCTCTGCATCTGCTGGTGTGGAGGATGACCCCTCTAAGTCATCAAATCTAA
This sequence comes from Pinus taeda, assembly GCA_000404065.3. Lineage (NCBI taxonomy): Eukaryota > Viridiplantae > Streptophyta > Pinopsida > Pinales > Pinaceae > Pinus > Pinus taeda. The sequence continues at coordinate 417,385 of APFE031498813.1, forward strand.
CAGGCTCTAGCACTGGATAATTGAGATCCATGTTGGCCAATGCCAACTCAACACTGGTGTCGAGACCCATATCATCAGGAACAATGTTACTTGGGAGCGGGAGTGAAAGCGGGGAGCGAGAGCGAAAGCCGGGGAGCGAGAGCGAAAACGGGAGCGGGAGCGACATTTTCAGAAGCTACTGGTTTGGTGCTCTTGATTAAATACGAGTTCCATACCCTAATACATGACAAAATTCAATGGAAACATTGCAATCCCCCTATCCTAAAATCCTGAAAAACTAATAAGTCTGCTGGATTTTGAATGAAATCTAAAATTCTACTTTCTCTGTATGAAATCCAATGAGGCCGGAACCACTCTCAAACATCCTGAGTCATTTCATGGTAATGTTAAAAATTTAAGTAAAAGGATGAAAATGAAGATTAAGGAGAATGTCACTTTTACTTTAAGAATTTAACATTACCATGAATAGCATATCAATGCTAGGGCCTAGACTTGATCATGAAGCTGCCAAAACGCTTGCCAAATGAAAATATGCGTGGATGTAATGACCAAATGCGGCCTTTTCATACCCGCGCAGGTCACTTTTTGAGCATAGCGAGTCCTGGAAAACAGGACACGATTCCCAAAATTGTGACACAGTGAGAAAATCGTGACACGCAGTCGGATTCGACGTGTCAAAAAAGGACACGACGTGTCATGGGTTTTGGACACGAATATGGAGAGAATCGCGTCGGACACGATGGATTCGAGATTCCTGGGGCCTATAGGACGAATCCGGTTACATAGGTCATATATTAAAGTCCCATATGGTCTCTTTGTAACAAAAGAAAAATATTAATTTTTGAGTCATGTAAAGTCATTTTGTCCTCCAACACTAACTCAACCCTATTGGGGCACCTTTTCGCTCTTGTGGATGACTATATATGGGGCAGACGTCATCCTCATTTGAAGTCATGACCAGAAATCTCTATTTGTGTATAAGACAAGAAGGAAGTAAGTGCGAGGGACATAAAAGGAAGAGAAACCCAACGAATAGACAACTTGAATTTTGGATTGTTTTACTCACACGTGCGAGAATGTTAGGGTTTCTGCGAGCTAGAGGGTTGAGGATTGCAGGTATGAGTTGCAGACCAAAAGTAGAGGGCAAAGACTTTGAGATGAAGCAAACTTTATGAGTTTGGATCATCATTGGCTTGGCAAATGTTGATTTGATTGAAGAAGACTTTTGGTGGGCTGACTTGGTGCTTGGAGGAGGTTTAGTCTTTGGGTCTTGGAGGTCTCATTTTGATTTGATTTTATAAGAAGAGGATTGTTTAGGTTTTCCCCAATTGTGGCGGTTTCCTCTTGCTTGTGATTTCTTTGTGATCTTCATGTTTTGGTAATTGCTTGATGAAGAAGTAAAACTAAGTAATAAAAGGCTAACAAATATCACAAGTAATTATCAAGTATGGAGAATCAATTGTAATATACAAACTCATTGATTTTCCAACAATGACCACAAATGAAGGAAAAAGAAAAGTCAAAATGCAAAAGATGGCTGAGAGATAACTTAGCATGTGGGCAAAAGCATAGCAAGAGCTCTACATCCCTCATTAACATCACTTGGTTCCTAAGCACTTGATACTCCATCTCATCAAAAGCAACCTTTGCATGTCCCAACCCTGATGAGTGAGAAACTACCTCATCTTAAGTGGTAAAATAAATGTTGCATCATAAAGAGAAAGCTTTGATCCTTGAGCTATGCATGCATTAAAAAACATTATCTAAAAGAAGTAAAAGGCACACCAAAGGGGTGGAAAAACCGTATGAGAGGGGTAACTCATGTCTCCACAATTGCCCCTTGCATTACTTCTATATACTTAGGATGTGGAATCTCATTAGTTGGTCCCTCATTAGGGGTAACCATGGCACTTGGCCGTGGAGTCCTTCCCCTTCATTGTCACCTATTTTCACTAACACTTATGAATTGAAGGGTTGACTTTAGAAATGCTACCTCTCCTTGGGGTCAAAGTCACCTAATAGGGTTGACTACTTACCCATCCCTACAAAGGTGGGGAACACTTAAGTTAGATATTTGAAGGTGATCTCAGTCTGAAGTATTAATATGCTCTCGACACTTAAGTACTCAACTTGTTGCCTAAGACATACTACACTCTCAGAGAGCAATATGATCTTGTAGATGTGGCGTTGCCCCTATCAAGCAGGACGTTGGGCACTTTGATGATCTCAGTAGATGATGGATATCCCAGAGTACCCCTAGATGCTAGAATGTTGAGCCTCTCTTGCTTGGCATGGAGAATTCTTGATGATGTACCAGTGGACCCAACATTCCCCTATGCTGGCTTGACACAACTTGATCGGAGTGCCTTGATCCAAAGTCTAGATGAGGATGGTTATCCCCAAGATGATTGAGGATGGCTTGTTGCACTTGATGGAGCCTCAACACGGTTGAGAGAGCACACCACCTTGTTTACTTGACACCTAGAGAGATAATGTAGGGCACCCACAACTGAATTTTGAACAAATTGAGATGCTTTGAGGCTTGAATTGATGACCTTCCCCGAAATTGAGGATGGTCATGATGCTTGGAGAGCTTTGTATCCCTTCCAGTGCGTTGTTGGAGCTTTTTGAGCCCTAAAAGGGCATGCCGTCATCTATTTTATAGGCATATGACTCACGTGTGGGCTTCTACTGGCATATTTTGTTGTTGAGCTAGTGCGTTGGCTTGTAACCCAATTTTACTTTGTCTATTGAAAAAGCAAACTTTTATTAGGGGCTTTTGGTCAATAATTAGAGGTGATAAACCTCATATAAGTAGAGGGTCACCTCTCTCATTTGTTCATCATAACATTTGTGGATTACAACCTCTTTAGAAGAGACTCAACTTGCTTTGTTTTACTTTGTTGCTTGTGGAGATGTGATCTTATGTGGATTTTTGGCTATTTTGATCTTCATTTTTATCTGTTCTAACTTCATTAAATTCTTGTTGCGTCTTGGATATTGACTGTTGACTATCTTCACTGATTATATTTAATATATAGTTCAGCTCCTTGGATGAAGGGATTGCCAAATTGGACTCTACTGTAATGTCCTAAAATATCACCTTCTTTTTATGGACAAAAGTTAAAAACTTCTTTTGTGTGTTTAATATGGAAGTACCCAATTCTTCGAACCAGGGTAAACTTAGAATTATGTCATTTTTTTTTTTTCATACATAGTTACGAATCTGAATTGGGATATACATTCATAATGATCAACTATCACTTGTAAACCATTAATTTCGTATTTTCTCTTGCCAAGAATATCTTTTCTTTCACCTATATTTGGTTTTGAAATTGATAGCTGATTCACCAAATTAATATTGATGTAATTTTCCTTATTGCTTGCATTGATAACAATATTAATCTTTTTCCTTTGGATACTTTCTTTTAATGTAAATAATCTGTGATCTGTGATTGGAAGATTGTTACAGATAAATCTTCCTTCATTTCTGGATCAAAATCCATTCTTTTTTCTTCAATGATCAACTTTATATTACGTTTGTCAATAGTTTCGTTAACAATTTACACCTTTTTTTTCTTAATAATATTTTTTCTTTATATAACCTTCAAAACTTTATTAATCCTTCAAAGCTTACTAATGAATTCTTAAAATCCTTTCTTAAAATACTATATAATATGACTTAATAAATAACTTAAATATAATTTTTTAAATAACTTTATAAAGTTATTCTTATTAACTCCTAATAACTTGTTGCTTAAGAGATGTAACCATACGGATCAATACACTGATTAGATATATATTTTTTGGTTGACTATATGGAAAGCATGGTTCGATCTGAAATGGTAGCTTGGATTCTTCAATCTGCGTTGAAACTTAAGTGACCGTATGAACATAATGAGATGGCACTGTACGGATAGGTGGCTGCCACAATACAGAGGAATTGGGTCGATACAGAGGAGTTGTGTCCAACAATTGTTGACAACGTTATTCACTTTTCCCCATGAAAGAAACATGTAAGAAGAAAATCCTCTGATTGAGATTCAGAAAATTGCAGGTGGAGTGCAAGTCAAGAAAACCAGCAAATAATTTAATTTTGTTGTGATATATGACGATACTCGTTTGGCTATGCAGATAGCAAAAACACACATTCAGTCTTCACATTGACTTTGTTTATATAAATTGGAATTAATGGACAAAAATCAATGTGGTGAGCATGCATCTGTGGTTCGGTGGAAGACGTCGGTGCGGCCTGCAGTGACCCTCAGTGGTGGTCTGTCAGGGCTGTGTATGGTGGCTGGGCGGTTGGTCTGGCTGTTTTTGTTTTTTGTTTATTTATTTATTTTATTTTATATATATGTATATATATTATACAATTTTAATATCTATAACTTGCTCCTTTTTTGCCTATAATTTTATATCTTCTTTTTCAATATATATACACACACAAACACACACTCACACTTAATTTTTAATTATTTATTTATATTTTTCCTTTTAATTTATTTATTTTTATTTAATGGCCAAAGGCTTGACTACAAAATGAATAACTTCCAAAAGCTTTCTCTGGCTAAAAGTCTCAATTGCAACGGCAATGAACTTGACGAAGAGTTGATGGTCAATGGCAGGATCAGACTGGCTCTGATACCAATGTAACAAACAGGGTTTGTATACATGGTGGAGTATTCAAAATATCTGGAATATATAAATATCCGTTGTAGGACAGTAATATATTTGTATAAGAATATTGAATGTACAAGAGATAAGATATGATATGACCATGTTACAGATGAGGGCCCTGCTTATATACTAGGCAAGGTGCCCCTTTAGGATTAGTCATGTCCTTTGGGACATGTCTCTTCAATAACTAATTATTCTTTAATTAATCATTGTTTTGATTATTACTATTATTTATTCTATTTTTATATATTATATTCATAACACAAAATGTCCACATGACAAAAATGGCTCCCATAGTTCACATCTTGGAAATGGGTCGCAATGTTAGGGCAACCTTCTCAGTAGGGGGTTTATTGAGGACCAAGGTCAATATTGAAACAAGTTTTTGCATAGAAGGTTAGCCTTTTTGTTTAGTTATTTTTTCATACATAATATAGGAGTCTAAGCCATTACTTATTTCTCTGAGAGAATACTCATTCGAGAATTAATAAAGGCAGCAAGGGAATCATTATCCAGCCAAGTGCTTTTGATGGCATCTCTGATCTAGGATTGAACCTGAGAAACCAAAATTTCATGTATAATATAGCTGTTTTGACAAACCATGGTGCCCCTTCATATTTTGCACCCCTTTCTTCCAAAAAAGAGAAGATGACAAGGGACTGACCTGTACTGACACAGGCCATTTTTGTCTTCCTTGTATCCAGTTTTCTGCAATCCTTCCTGTTATAGTTCTTTCTGTTTGCCATAGAGTCTAGGCCCATAAACCTTCTGATAAGAGAAAAGGCTTGAAGTTTGATGGTCCCCTGATGTCGCTTCTGGATCTATTTTTATCACAGATTTAGAGTACCCCTGCTCCCACCCTCCAAACCAATGCCATCTGAGCAGATGGAAAACTTTGGGTCCATAACGTCCTGCTAAAAATTTCCACCGTGATCACCTTTGCGCCTTCCCTCTCCAACCTTGCTTTCTGTTTTGTTATTCTCATTTCGAGTCCAAATCACTCGCTCTTGCATAATTACAATGTTATAATCACTCATATGCATCATAAATGTAGAATGTGTTAAAAAGTAAAATATATAAATCTAGCTTATATCATCTTAAGTGAATTCTACTATGTGTTTTACTCTTCAGAGGGATTTTTCAAACATATTTAGAGCAATTTTGTACTCAGATTATTAGTTGTTGGTGCTTAGCTTTGAGCAGTTATAAGCTTTGCATAATATAAGGAGTAAATTGTTTGAGATCCCAAGAATGAAATTCACTTTAATAAATGATTAGGGTCAGAACTAATGTGTTATTAACACTATGCTCTAGAGGCTTATTGATTTTATGTCGTTAGGAAGGAGAATGACTCAGTGTTCCAAGTAGCAACTAAACTCATTCAAAACCCAACTACGTGGTTGCTACAAGAAAACTATGTTCAAACATGAACTGCTTACTGTGCATGTATGTGCATTGCCTAGCAATTTTGTTGACTTTCTGCTGTTATATCTTTATACATATAACATGTTTGATGTTTCACTTTTTGGTTTTCAGTTTTAAGCGATTTATCTATATGTCAGTTTTTGTTGTTTTGGACAGGGATTGAAGAATGTTCTTGCAATGGGTGCAGACAAAGATGAGGCAGACTCTGAGGGCCGAACAGCTTTGCACTTTGCTTGTGGGTATGGTGAGGTATGGACTATTTTCTGAATAGACTAATACCTTTTCCTGTCCTGTTTTTCAAAAGCTTAAGATAACATATTGATACTATAATTGCATTCATTCAATATTTTGAGTAATAATTACTTTGATGCTTGATTGTGGTTGTTTCATTCTTTAGGGGGAGAACTTTTTGTACCTTTTACAAAAATATCATATTGAATATTTTTTTTTACATCTGTGATGTCAGCTTAAATAATGAACGTTAACTTTGAAAATGCAATATCATCTAGACAAGAAAGTATTTGTTGTTAGCTTTCAGGGATACACAAAAATGCAGTCATGCTAAAAATAGAAATGCTATAAATAGCATTTTAGGTACCACTGTTGGATATAGCAACAAGGAATGATAAAATAGAAATGCTAAAAATAGCATTGCTATAAATAGCATTTCGGGATACATTCCAATTTTAGTTAATCCTTGAACTAAAATTGAGAATTAAAATTCGAATTTGATCTTAGCAACAGTTTGTAAAATAATTAATTAATTCATCTTGAGTTAATTAGTTAGAGAAAATCAAACATGAAGTCTATGTGAAGACATGCAACAGTTATCCCTTTGATTGAGGAAGTTATCCCTTGATTAAGGAGATCAGGATGAGTTGTACGTAATTAGTTAGCTTAGTTAACTGAGTTAAGTCTAGTTAGATTAGTTCCAACAGTTTGTGGAACTGATTGTGAGTTCAGTTAGTTAATGCATGCATGCATGAAACTGTTGCACTTCAAATAACTGAATATTCTCTCATAAACCCTTCATTCAATATGCATGTATCGGACTTAAATCACCCCTTATCCTTCATTTATGACTATAAAAAACCCTTTTTTTATGCCTTCCTATTGGGACATTATACACCTTTATAAACCTTCGCTAACCCTTTATTCGCATATATATAGCCTTCCCTTCTTTATGCTTTAGTGTTATATATATATATATATATATATATATATATATATATATATATATTGACCCATAAAACCTTCCATCGACGCTTCATTCCTTTATAAACCATTTACAAAGGAAATACGCATAAACATACATTTTCCGCCTTTTATACAACCTTTGCACAGTTTTTGATGCTCCCTTTATCGCTAATTACAATCGCATCCTCCGCGGGTTTCTTAACAGAGGCCCCTATCGCATCCAATATGCGATAACGCAATATCGGATCTCAAATATTATTAATCTGCGCTTATAACGATATCGGTCCGCCTACTTCGCCTATTGCGTTACTTCTTCGATCTCCAAAACCCGATTGCTGATTAGATCTTGACCGTGGATCTGGTTCCTGATTTGACGGTCATTATTTTTTCCAATCACCAAAGCTACCTTGATTGTTCTCTGCCGTTGATTTACACTTAGCGGATCCAACGGTCCACATCAATTTCGGTTTGACAACAAGTGCGACACTTAACACCCTTTCGGACTCGATGGGAATTATAAACTCCCAACCTAATAAAGTTCTGGTCCACGCCTTTTGGTTAACGTTTAGTGAGTTTACCCACGATGACCATAGATGTTATATCATCGGCGCTGCGTTGCGCGATTTAATCTTGGCTATTGATCACCAACCTTCTTGAAAACACAATACCCCTATGTCTACTAAAATATAATGAGTTTCTCTTGGGCTGGATGCTCCTGCATCAAAAACATTGAAGGATCTATATTAGAACAACAACGATTAGAGGAAGCTAGCGCTGAAAGACAAGCTTTGGAAAATCAAGTGTGAAAAGGGCGACACAATCTCTACATATCTGAACAAGCTCACCACCTGTAGGGATGACCTTGGAAGTGTAGGGATCACGATAGCCGATGATGACATGGTGAGTCTTGCTCTCTTCTGTCTTCCTAAGAGCTTGCATAGCTATCAAGACTCGGTAAATGGAAGAGAGAAATTGTTAGATTGGGAACGACTTTGGTCGGATCTGATGCAGGAGGAGATAAGGAGAAGCACCAGATATGGTTCTTCATCCAAGGAGGATGAAGAAAATTGTGCCTTAACGAGTAAGGGAAGGAGAAGGATTCTCGTCCCAAATTGAGTTCTTCCTATGGTGGGAAGAAGTTTGACAAATCGAAAATGTGATGCTTTCATTGTCATGAGGTGGGCCATTTTGCTACAAATTGTCCACTAAAGAAATCCAAGAAGGGATCCAAGGAAGGATTAGAAGGTGAGGCATTGGCCTCACAGTTCGAGTTGGATTTCACCCACATCGCATGCATGGTTTCATCCATGGTGGGATGTGGTTGGTTTCTTGACAATGGAGCTTCATTCCACATGATTGGCGATAAGAGTTTGTTCAGTACCTTGGAGGAGAAAGATCTCCAGATACTCATAGAGATGGGTAATGATGAAAATTATAATGTCTCAGGAGTAGGCACAATTGTTTTTTAGAGGGAGCATGGAGCTCGCATTACCTTGACAGATGTGAAGTATGTGCCAGGATTGAGGAAAAACTTGGTATTGATTACAACGCTGGAAGACAAAGGCTATGATGTAGTATTTAGTAAGGGAAATGTTTTCCTTAGACACATCACCATGAGACAGGTGAAGTAGATCGGTTCACGAGTCAAGAACTTGTATGTTCTTGAGGTTCAAGATGCATGAAAAGCCTTGAGGAGCAAGACAACTGATGGAGACTTGGTGGTTGAGAGGGAGAGTACATTACCTCTCAACTTGCAGCGCCAAAAGAAGTCTCAGACAATTGTGGAGGAGCCACAATTAGTGAAACAACGTCAGGAGGTTGTGGAGCAGCCACAATTAGAGAAGCTGAGAGGAGACCGAGTGGAGGCATCCACTCATGCAGAGACCTCCAGTAGGGGGAAATTTCGAGCCAAGTGGGCAGAGGGATCACATGCATCCATACCTCCAGGTCGGAGGTGGGGTGATGTGGAGTGATAGTCCCAAGAAGGCTGTAATAGGGGCAGGATCATTGAGGTACCCAACCTCTTTGATTAGACCTTGCTATGGGAGCCCCGACGAGGAGTAGTAGGACTGGCTGAGTGGGTAGAGATAGATGCGGATGGAGCGACAGAGGGAGCTTCAACATCGGAGGGTGTTTGTAGCCCAACAGGGAGGTCATTTGGGAGATTAGTTACTTACTTCTCAGTAACTTTGTTGCAGTGCAATAGTGGGTAGCACGATGCAACATGATGAGAGGAGTTGCAGTGCGGATGCAGTGCTGGGAGATAGGACCAGCAACAACACAGATGCAACAGTGGGAATCTGTGTGATTGATGCAGTCAGAGATCAAAGTGACAGAGGCTAGAGCAGTCAGATACTGAAGAGCACAGAGGTGCAGAGTTTTTAGTCGACAGAGGCAATAGCAGTGAGAAACTTTGGTGATAGAGGCATCATTCTGATTCAGGTTGGATATTTTTTTGTTTCTAGAGTTGCTGGAGCAACAACACTAGTGAGAAGTGTTGCATGCAGAACATTCCAAAGGTTCAGGATTGGGTTCAAGTTGAATGCCTTTTTTGTTGAGAGGATGTGTTGAAAATAGCAACAAGAAATGCTAAAAATAGAAATGCTATAAATAGCATTTTAGGTATTAGTGTTGGATATAGCAACAAGGAATGATAAAATAGAAATGCTGAAAATAACATTGCTATAAATAACATTTCGGGATACATTCCAATTTTAGTTAGTCCTTGAACTAAAATTGAGAATTAAAATTCGAATTTGATCTTAGCAGCTGTTTGTAAAATAATTAATTAATTCATCTTGAGTTAATTAGTTAGAGAAAATCAAACATGAAGTCTATGTGAAGACATGCAACAGTTATCCCTTTGATTGAGGAAGTTATCCCTTGATTGATGAGATCAGGATGAGTTGTACTTTGAGTTGTAATTAGTTAGCTTAGTTAACCAAGTTAAGTCTAGTTAGATTAGTTCCAACAGTGTGTGGAATTGATTGTGAGTTGAGTTAGTTAATGCATGCATGCATGAAACTGTTGCACTTCAAATAACTGAATATTCTCTCATAAATAAGTCATGCATGTCAGTTCAGTTAGAGACCCAATTGAGATCAGAGGAAGGGACAATGTACTATCAGTTGGAGGATTTTTCCTATATAGGAAACTCATCCATGCAGAAGGAATTATCTCCTTCAGGATTGCGTAGTTATTTCTGAGCTGAGTGAGCAGTATGAGAGGTCAATTCACACAGGTGGCAGCATTGGACCCCTGGAGAAACTGCACAAGGAAATAGGAGGCTTGGAGGGCAGAGGAGAAGGTTTGTGAGAAGCCTTTGACTGTCTATGAGCGGTAGAGGGATTGTACTGAGAGCTGGATAGCTTGTGAGCTAAAGCTTTGTGTAATCAAGACTTATTTCCATTTGTATGATAATACAAAGATCGAGGTTTTTAGTTGAGGCTTTCCCTAGAGTATTCTTCTGTGTTCATTTGTGATTGCTTTTTCATTCTCTGTTATATGTTTTCTATTAGATCTTGCTCATAATCGATTAAGCTTCTGCAAGTTTGTTTGTAGAAGTAGATCAAATATTTTGCTTTAATATATTGCATTATCTGGTGATCTACAGTGGGAATTTCTACATGGTATCAGAGCTAGCTGATCCATAGAGAAATTTCTACAATCGACATAGATGACTTAGCCTATGTGGATGCTTGATCTTTGATAGAATGCTAGATAACACACTTACCGACGGAGGTGTTATCCTCCGTGGCATGTGTAGGTTTTCTTAGGCTTACTCCAAAAACGTTTACACCCTGCTTTGGGGTTCTTATGTGATGTAAGGTGCATGGTGTGTTGAGAAGCCTTGGTTGTACCTTAGATATAACTTACTCATGGATCACTAGACCTTGTTTTGATGCTTGTGTGCTACATTTCTTGGGAGTGTTGGATACACAAATGGCACAGATGGTCTGATACACAATGCATGATGGCATGATACAAAGAGGTTGCTTGGATGCTTGCTTGGGAGGATGACTCAATCTTCAAGGAGCATTGGGTACTTTGGATGAGGGCGTTGAGCCCTATATGGCTTGGGCTTACTTGGTAGCCTACATGGAAGCTTGAACATGATTTCAAGATATGCTTGGATGAAGGAGCGGTCGTGTAGGTGGGGTGGACCTAGAGTTGCACATGGTTTAGGAAGTAGTTTTGGAGCATAAGAGCCTTTGGAGGAGTGTTGGACCTTTCTTGAAAATATTCAACCTTGGACCCTCTTTTTGGGTTTGCATGCTTTGAGGTTTGACATGTGTCACTAGAGTTGGAGTGTTGCACATGTGGGCTATGTTCTTGTAGTTAGGTTGCTTATAGTGAACCCATTCCACTTTGCATTATTGGCCTTCCTCACCTTTCATATAAATAAAGGGAGGAGAGAGTCCATTCATGTTGATGATTGTGGCTTGGACATGAACTTTGCGCAAATTTTGTGTCAAATGTGTGGGAAGTCATTCGAGTAATAAAGTGAAAAATCTTTTTGAGTTGTAAAAGTCTAAGAAAATGTATTTAAGTACATTAATGATTTAGATTAATCTCAATTGTAGATTAGGTCTTCAACTCAAGGTAGGGCAAGGTAGAGGGAAAAGACACATCGATTATTTATGAAGAGAGTTGTATCTGTAGGTGAAGAAAGAGGTCAAGGTAAGGAGAAGATGGTGTATCGGTGAAGTGAGTAGCCCATCAATGATTGTAGGTTGTTCATCTATCTGCACAATGAATTCCGTACAATGGTATGAACAGTATGGGCGGTTTGTACAGTCATATGAACATGGTCGTACTACACGTTTTTCATACTTGTTTTGCAGTTTTCTCATTCAGCAGGAAGAAAACCTCCTTTTTGACGTGTCCTTGTAGGTTTTGAGTTATTAAAGATAAGATGATTTGAAGCATAGATTTCGTGTTTCATGTTTTATGCTTTTGCTGTAAATTTTTAAATATATGTTAATAAGTAAATTCAAAATCTGATTTATTTAATAAGGTAGCATATGACAACAATCACATAAGGCTTCGAAAATTAACATCGTATCAGGGCTACTCTGATTAAAAGATTGAAGGGTAGTTTGTATGCAGATTAGGGATGGCATGACCTAGCCTCAGGTTTGAGGACAAATTGTGTGGTGCCTCTAATTTTCTATCTTGGAAGGGTCATGGTTACTCTTCTGTTGAAAGAGAATTATATTTGGGACATCATGAAAGATGCGATGACACCATCGACAAATCTACAACAGTTGGCAACCCACGACAAGGAGGTAAAAGCGAAGCAGATGATCATGGAAGCCATTACATATCACTTGATTCCTCACATATCAGAGAAGAACACTACTACGAACATGTTCAATGCATTGGTAAGCATCTAGCGGAGTGAGAACATCAACAGGAAGATGATCTTGCGAAACAAACTCAGATCCATAGAGATGACCAAAGCTGACACTGTTACCATTTACCTGATGGCAATTATACAAATTTGTGACCAATTGTAGCAATTAGGGAGAAGGTGGAAGACGTCGAATTGGTGAACCTAGCACCTAATGGATATCCATTTTCATGGGAACCATTTGTCTAAATTGTTTGTGCTTGTGAGAAACTTCCCAATTTTGAAACAATGTGGGATGACTATATCTAGGGGGAGACTCAGATGGAGTCAAAGGCTAGCAAGAAGGGTGGTGATGGAAACTTGGCCCTATTCGGTTAGACTAGGAATGGGAAAGGAAAATGTTCCACTGAGGGTAGGGGAAAGAGTGAGGAGTTAGTCTTATGACCAGGAAAGGAGGACTTGAGTAAATGGAGTGCTTTATTTGTCATAAGTTTGGACATTATGCATCATAGTGTCTAGAAAAAAAGGGGGGCAAAGGGAAGCAACAATAGAAGCATGCAACAACCTTAGCAAAAACTTAGATGAACGAGTTAGTTGCCAAGTTGGAGAAAGAATTTTCATTGGTATATTGCCTTTCTACTACCATGGTTTAGAGGAATGCGTGGTATGGATATAACGGGGCATCTGATTATGTAACATAACTTATCAGTTGTTTAAGGGGCCAGGAGTACAGGTTGAGCTTGGTGTTGATGCCAAGTATTTAGTAGGTTGATACTATTTCCTTCCAACTCAAGTCCGATAACTCTTTAGGCTTTAATTATGTGTTATTTGTTCTAGGTCTATAGAATAATTTTCTTTCAATTTCGGTTATGGGAGATAAGGGCTTTGTAGTAGAGTTCAAGAAAAGCCAAGTCTTAATTAGGTTGGAAGAATCTAGCCCAAAAGCAACACAAGTGATTGGGGCTAGAGAAGGCAATTTGTATAGGTTATAGGTGTAGAGACGCTTATTGTAGGGTGCAAAGCTCTTATGGTAGCTAAGTTCAAGATGGAGGACACTAACATGATATATTACTTCTTGGGTTTAGGGGTTTAGCAAAAACTATGGGAGATATTTCTTGGGTAGGGTAAGCATGTAGTTGAGATATTAAAGATGACTTGAGGATGGTGATGTGAAGTTGCAAGGGTATACATAGTCAGATTGGGCAGACAATGTAGTAGACATGAAGAACATCTCAAGGTGTTGTTTTAGTCTGGGTTTGTTAAAATTGCCAACTAGGGCCAAACTCCATGTGGGTCATCTTATTTATGGCACCTGATATTTTTCTTGGATTCCTCTCGTCGAGAGGTGTAGGATTGATCTAACGATCATCCGATTCTGACAAGTATATATGGAGATATGAATTTATTTGTATTTACTTGACAAATTGTCAGGTTTGGCCAGTGGCTAAATGTGTGACACACATCCTCAACGTTTCATCTAAATACAAGTTAGGTTGAGGCATTATTCACTCATCTCATCTCATCTTACATTCTTCTTTCTCTCTCCTTACTTGATTCGGTATACAAGGAGAAACATCTCTCACGTGGGAGAAGAAAGACGTAGCAAGGAAAGAAGACATAGCTAGGAGGACACAAGTCTGTTTCAGCGTTGACTGTGGTTGACCTAGGAGTAGCAAGCTAAGGATGACTGCGTTGACCAATGAGGAAGGTGTTTTGGCTTCGACCTAGTGTGAGGAGTCTCCATCAAGCAAGCCATAGATCTAAACAACAATCCGTTGACCTGATTTGACCACCGAATTGACCAGCGCTGACTGGTTAGGGTTGATCGCTAGGTTGCAAATGTGTTGACCTATTTTGACCATCTCTTTTGGGTTGACCTTCATTGTTGTTGAAGGCCGAGTTGAGCAAGGTTGACTCAAGGTCATTTGTGGACTGTTTGACCAACTTTGCAAGTCTTGGTTAGGGTTTTGTTACTGCTGTCATAAAATTATAGAATTGTACATTTGTACTATTTCTCTCTGTTGAACTATTGAAGATTATAGAAGAATTGATCAAAGGGTTTCCCTACATTGGGGTTTGTCCTTGGTTAGCCGCCACATTTGGTGTCTCTTGTCTTGGCTTGTTTTCTGTTGATCTATTAATGTTCTATCATCATTTTACTTTATGTTAATGCAAGAAGTGTTGGACCATGTGAGAGGCATAATCATTGAGCCTCCATCAAATGCATCAGTTGTTGCAAGGAACAAGTGGACCAAGGGAGAAGTCAAAGCAAAGAAGATCATTTGGGACTCTATCGACAAGCGCCCGGTGGCCTACGTTTCTGAGTTGAACACCTCCAAGGAAATCTACGATAGACTGGTAAGCTTGTTTAAAGTTAGTGATTCAAATCAAGTTTTGTTCCTTAAGAATAAGCTGAAGGAAATTAAGAAGGGCAAAGATGAGAATATGCAAGCCTACTTCTTAAGGATCACTGAGATCAAGAATGATCTCCTATCGATTGGGGAAGTCATTCCTGATAGGGAACTGACTATCACAACTCTTGGAGGGCTCCCATCCAAATGGTATGTATTTAGAACCACTCTTCTCAACAATAATGTAATTCCAAGATTTGAGGAATTGATGGCGAGATGCATTCAAGAAGAGACAAGGATTAGAGAGCAGGAAATGCCTGCATTTAGAAGCAATCCCATTGCTTTCTCCTCTCATGTTAAAAGGAGAAATAATTCTGGGTCAAATTCTAAGGGAAAGGCCAGACTGAAAGGTGGAAGGAAAGGAAGATGTTTCATTTGCAACAAAATTGGCTACTTTGCGAGGAAGTGTCCTGATAGAAAGGAGACGTCTCATGATGACGATCAAAATCACTCCCAAGGCAATTCCAACAACAATCAAAGGAAGGACAGGTTCAATGGAGAAGGAAAGAGGAATGCCGAAAATCAAGGAAGTGGTCAACCCTCCAAGAAGGCAAGAAACTCCAAGTATGAATCTAATGTTGTTAACAATAAGCAAGTTGAATGTTATTTGATATCGGCCCTCTCTACTACCTCTCCTCCGGACTCGTTGGGCAATTGGCTTATTGATAGTGGTGCCTCAAGGCACTTCATTGGTTACAAAGAAGCTCTCTCTAATTTGATAGAGAAGGAGACCAACATGGAAATTATTCTTGGAGACAACTCCAAATATCTCGTGAAAGGCGTAGGGAATGTTTCTTTTTAATTAAATCAGGGTAACACAATTCATTTGCAAGAAGTCTTATATGTACATGATCTCAAGAAGAACCCGGTGTCCATTTCGGTAATGGAAGACAAAGGCTACATGTGTGGCCTTCATCAATGGCAAGTTACGCATATGGAAAATGAATTTTAAAGATGCTTTCAATCCCGGGTTTCGAGTTGACTCTTTATATCAAGTCGGAGGAAGTTCGTTGGGTGTCATGTCTTGTGACACATCTCTCCAGTGCGAACTATGGCACCGGAGGTTTGCTCACCTTCATTATAAAGCTCTATCCGATGTGAGACAAATGGTGACAAGGATGCCTGAGTTTAAAGTAGAGCAAGAAGGTGTATGTTCGGGGTGTGTTAAGGGAAAACTTAAAAGGGGACCATTCCCCTCAAGCCATAGGAAGGCCTCTAGTATATTGCAATTGGTTCACTCCAAGATATCTGGTATGATGCATGTGAACTCCTTGGGAGGATATTTATATTACCTCACTTTTACAGATGATTATTCTCGCAAGACTTGCATATACTTCTTGAAAAAGAACGATGAAGTGTTCTCTTGGTTCCGTCACTTCAAAGCCTTGATCGAGAATCAAATTGAGAAGAAGATCAAGATCTTAAGGACTAATAATGCATTCGAGTATGAATCCAATGAGTTCCATGACTTTTGCAAAGAAGTTGGCATTAAGAGGGAGACCACAACACCATACACTCCTGTGCAGAATGGTGTGGTGGAAAGGAAGAACTGTACAATTTTGGAAGTTGTTCGTTCCATGCTCCATGATCAAAGGCTTCCAAAATTTCTATGGGCCGAAGTTGTGAATTCCGCCGTATATGTTCAAAACCGATGCCCTCATCAAGCATTAGATTCCAAGACTCGCACAGAGATGTATCTCATTTTAGAATTTTTGGAAGTCTTGTATATTTTCATGTGCCGAAAGAGAAAAGGAATAAATTGGCTGCATCTAGAAAGAAGGGAATCTTCATGGGCTATAGCGAAAATACTAAGGGCTATAGAATCTATGTGGCTTGTCAAAGGGAAGTCGAGATTAGCCATGATGTCACCTTTGACGAAGATATGGCTCTTAGCAAAGTTGACAATCTTCCTACACTAAGGAAATGTGAAGAAGCTGACACTAGCGAACCAGAGGAAAAGAAAGATGAAACAATGCCCGAAGTGGAAGAACTTATGGACCTTATTGACCCCCCTTTGGAAGAGCCTTCCTCTTCTAGGAAGAGGCCCTCATGGCTTAAGGGGACACTTGATGATGCTGAAGGACACATTGCACCCAGAGGGACTTTTCGGGAAAGTAAGAAGCCGACCAGGTATCAGGGATACTTGACCATTATGAGCACGATCATTCAAAATGAGCCCTCGTCATTTGCAAAAGCCGTGAAGCATCAAGTATGGAAGGATGCTATGACTGAGGAATACAAGTCCATCATGAAGAACGATGTCTGGGATGTGGTCCCCAAACCCCAGGACAAAATAGTTGTCACTTCGAAATGGCTTTACAAGATAAAGCATGGAGTTGATGGAAGTGCTGAAAAGTACAAGGCTTGTTTTGTCGCTCATGGCTTCTCTCAAAAGGAAGGTATAGACTATGACGAGATATCTGCACTTGTTGCCCGATACACAACCTTCGGCTCAATCATAGCCCTTGTTGCTTCGTAAGGATGGAACCTACATCAAATGGATGTTAAGACCACATTCTTGCATGGTTTGATCAAAGAGGAAGTCTATGTGGAACAACCTCTATGGCCTGAAGCAAGCACCTTAAGCTTGGTATGAGAGGATTGGTAGCTACTTGATGAAGCTGGGATTCACTAGGAGTGAAGCCGATCCAAACCTTTACTTCAAGGTTGAAGATGATACGCCTCTCATATTGGTGCTGTACGTTGGCCACCTCTTTCTGATAAGTGCAGACCCTCTCATTCACAAATGTAAGAGGGAGTTGGCTTCCGAGTTTGAGATGAAGGACCTAGGGCTGATGCACTATTTCCTAGGACTGGAACTCTGGGAGAAGCCAAGGGAGATTTTCCAATCTCAAGAGAGATTCAGTATGGTGGACTACAAGCCTGTGACTACCCTGATTGAGCATGACTTAAAGATGTTAAGCAATAGTGTTGTCGGACTTGTTATGCAAAATGTTACCGAGTATCGTCAACTCATAAGAGCATTGATGTTTTTGGTGAAGTCCGTTTGGATATATATTTTGCAGTCAACACATTGAGTCAACATATGGTTGAGCCTTACGACTCACATTGGAATGGTGCCAAGAATCTGTTGAGATATCTTCGTGGCACAATCACTCATGGGTTGAGATACACTGTCAGAGATGTGAGACTACATGGATATACGGATGCGGATTGGGCAGGCAGTGTGGTGGACCGAAAGAGCACTTCCGGGTGCTGTTTCTCTTTGGGATTTGTCTTGATATCTTGGACGAGCAAGAAGCAGAAGTCGGTGGCTTTGAGCATTGCTGAGGTAGAGTACATTGCTGCGAGTATGGCCTCTTGGGAAGCTGTCTCGTTGTGGAAGCTCTTCAGTGAGCTGTTTGGATATACATTGCATACTATCGTGATCCTGTGTGATAACTAGAGTGGGATTCTTTTATCAGAGAATCCCGTATTTCATGGCCGCTCCAAACATATTGATATCAGGTACCACTTTATCCGGGATATGGTACAACAGGGAGCAATAAGGCTCCATCATATCGGTACAGATGAGCAGGTTGTCGACATTCTGACAAAGCCCCTGGGAAAGGTCAAATTCTTGACTTTCCGAGAACGACTTGGAGTCGTTGAGAGACGCTCTTATAAGGGTCTTGCATGATGCATGCATTGATCTTTGGGAGCTCTGGGGGGCTTGGGGTACTTCTTGGAGCGACATGTGACCATAAGGCGACTCACCCTCCCCTAATGGTGCGCTATGTACAGGGTGAAAGGTTCAGCGCTGTGATACCCCGTGGCGACTTATGGATAGGATGAGTAGTTCTCCTGTCGAGGCATCCTACCCATGCAGTGTGGGATTCATGGGAAGTACCTCTCATCTAGCCAACGAGTAGGGAAATGGGGTTAGGGACCATAGTAGTACTATCGATGGACACATTGTTGTATCTACTGTACTCCTTATGCTAGGATGACCTCCATTGATCTAGGATTAGTATGAGTGGTTTGAGACACTCTCCTGGCACTGATCTGGGATCAATAAGAATGGTATAACACACTCTTTGGGATTGACTTCGGGTTACTGGAGGATGGTATGATACATCCTCGATCATTCCTTCTTCTTCATAGTTTAGCAGAGCAGAGTAGAGCCGAGCAGTGCAGGGTAGTGCATTTGATGGCAGAGATATTACCGACGGTCAGATGGATTAGCAGATGGAGTTCTCCATAGTTGAGAGGGAGTGTTAAAATTCGCAACTAGGGCCAAACTCCATGTGGGTCATCCTATTTATGGCAGCTAATATTTTTCTTGGATTCCTCTCATCGAGAGGTGTAGGATTGATCTAACGATTATCCAATTTCGACAGGTATTTATGGAGATATGAATTTATTTGTATTTACTTGACAAATTGTCAAGGTCGGCCAACAACTAAATGTGTGGCACACATCTTCAACGTTTCAAGTTAGGTTGAGGCATTATTCACTCATCTCATCTCATCTTACATTCTTCTCTCTCTCTCCTTACTTGATTGGGTATACAAGGAGCAACATCTCTCATGTGGGAGAAGAAAGACGCAACAAGGAAAGAAGACACAACTAGGAGGACGCAGGTCTGTTTCAACATTGATTGTGGTTGACCTAGGAGCAACAAGCTAAGGATGATTGCGTTGAGCAGCGAGGAAAGGGTTTTGACTTCGGCCTAGTGTGAGGAGTCTCCGTCAAGCAAGTCATAGATCTGAAAAACAATCTGTTGACCTGATTTGACCATCGAATTGACCAGCACTGACTAGTTAGGGTTGACCCCAAGGCTGCGTATGCCTTGACCTGTTTTGACTATCTCTTTTGGGTTGTTTTGGGTTGACCTTCATTGTTGTTGAAGGCCGAGTTGACCAAGGTTGACTCAAGATCATTTGTGCACTGTTTGACCAACTTTGTAAGTGTTGGTTAGGGTTTTATTACTGCTGTCATAAAATTACAAAACTGTACATTTGTACTATTTCTCTCTGCTGAACTATTGAAGATTATAGAAGAATTGATCAAATGGTTTCCCCACATCGGGGTTTGTCCTTGGCTAGCCACCACATTTGGTGTCTCTTGTCTTGGCTTGTTTTTTGGCGATCTATTAATGTTCTATCAGCATTTTACTTTATGTTAATCTGATTGCTAAACAATGGCTAATAAGAAGAAATTGAAGTAAATTGCTCTAAGCATAGAACATACCATAAGTTAACAGGGTTCAAATATGATATCCCGAATCAGTGGGACGCAAACTTATGAAGCAGTTAGCTCAGTAGAGGCAAAGTATATGTCAACTAGTACAAGTTGTGAGGCCATTTGGATTCACAAGTTACTTGCATGTTTATTTGATGAACAGTTAGGTCCTATTATTATCTGTTGGGATAATCATAATTTTATCAATTTTCTTGTGAATCTAGTGCTCCATGACAAGTCCAATTACATAGAGATCAGGGATCACTTCATTTGTGACATGATTTTGCAGGGAGTAGTGAAGCTCCAGTATGTACCCACAGATTAGTAGGTTGTTGATATACCGACCATGATATTTTGACGAAGCCCTTAGCAAAAGGGAAGTGTTGAAGCATTTAGAGACAAACTTGGGTTGGTGCAAAATTCCTTTCTCATTAAAAGGGAGTGTTAATGATTGTAGCTCAAAGGGGGACTTCTGAACAGGTTTTGTGTCAAACGTGTGTGTTGGGCTATGAGCCAAAATTTGAAAGAATAATCCTAAATGCATTTCATTAAACATATGTACATATAAATACAATTTCTTGTGACCATTGGATTCATATTCATATTACAAGTTCCATGGACTCCTTGTGACAATTCATATTCTACCTCATATTTGTTATGGATTAGGTGTGTAACATTCCCCACCTTAATCCAAAAGGGTGTATGTGAGTCCAAGTAGAGAGATGCAAACATTTGCTAATGGTTGAATGTGCTCTCTGAATCTAGTGGTGTAAGGAAGTCCACAAACCAAATTGGGTAGTAGAAGCGGAAGTCTTATGCTAAATGGTGGTTTAAGGATGACCACCAACTATGGAATTTGGCTCTGTCACTCAACAATTCCTAGAACATTTCCAAATTTAGCTAGAAGTTGATGTCTTGTTAACAAATAGCGATTTGAAGATGACCACCAAGTATTGGAACTTAGCTCTAAGGGTCAACTGTTCCCGTAACATTTCCTAATTTAGTTGGAAGTTGATGTCTTTTGCTAACTGGAAGTGTTTGTGAATGGTGATTTGAAGATGACTACATACCAATGTTATTGGAACCAAACCAATGATCGAATCGGAAAACCTTCTGAACCAAGAACTAATCGGAATTAATAAAAAATCTAGACAAAAAATTGGTTGACCAAAAACACACAAAATATTCAAATTTTAAAGGAAAACATCTATATCCATGTGCATCCCATATGAATGCATAACATTTATACACATGCAAAAGTTCTTATTTATATAGTGAACAAGAGTGCATATAATCAAAATAACACTTAGTACAATACATTTCTGCACCAAAAATACATCAACAAAGAGGCTCTAGATGGTCTCTAGTGTAAAAAAAATCATTCTACAACAAATAGCTACATATCATCAAAATCATTGCCTAGTTTGGGATCTTCATCATCAATATCAACCTTTAAGCATTAAAATAAGATAAAAAAGCTTCACATGTCAAATCGAGATTTTGTTTGAGTGATGGGTACATTTTTACTAGGGCCATGATACAGGAGTTCAATAGCCTATCCACCGACACCAAGCTACATAGAGGGCTTTGTGCCCTTGATTAAACACTAGTTCCATACCCTCGTACACGACATAATGCAATGAAAACATTGGAATCCCCCCAACCCTAAAATCCTGAAAACTATTAAGTTTGTTGGATTTTGAATGTGATCTGAAATTCTACTTTCTCCATATGAGTCTAGACCTCGTGTGTTATTATTACTTTGGGTAGACAAATGTACATGATATCAGAGGTAGTCCTGCCTTTTGCCATCTCTTTGATCTTTGCTAAGCAATGCAATAAGATCATCTTCTAGACAGGGAAATTTGTTTTCTTCTTGATTCTCTCTTAAAGTCAGGGGACGATCGTGGCCACATCGATGGCCTCCAGACAGCGCTGCTCCATGCAATAGAGGCAAGTGGATAAAGTTGTGGAAAAGTATAGATACATCCTTTTCCTCACCCACGGGAGTACCTTTGCACTGTTAGGTCAACCATTCAATTGATCTTACTTCCAACGCATCTCTACCCAATGGGCCAATCTATCATTGCTCTCTTATGGAAACTGAGGAAATCAAGTGACAGATCCAAGAGTTGCTACAAAAAGGGCACATCCAACCAAGTTCCTTACCTTGTGGGAGCCTAGTTGTACTCGTGCAGAAGAAGGATGGGACATGGAAACTCTGCGTTGATTATCGAGCTTTAGACAAAACCACAGTTGGGAATATGTACCCGACTCACTGGATTGACGACCTTCTTGACCAACTCAAGGGGGCCAAGTACTTTAGTAAGATTGATTTGAAGTCTGACTATCACCAAGTTCCAATAGAACCAACTAATGTATGGAGGACTGCTTTCAAGTTCAAGGAGGGCCTTTTTGAATGGTTGCTCATGCCCTTTGGTTTGACGAATGCCCCAAAAAATTTCATGAGACTGATGAATGACATCCCGTGGCCTTTCACCAACTCTTTTGTGGTTGTATATCTAGACATATTCTCATGGTTAACAAGAGTTGGGAAGAGCACTTGTAGCATATTTGGCAGGGCCTTCACACTCTGTGGCAACACAAGCTATGTGCCAACTTGGAAAAATGCACCTTTGGCATGGACAAGATCCGATATCTAG
Source organism: Pinus taeda (assembly GCA_000404065.3). Classification (NCBI taxonomy): domain Eukaryota; kingdom Viridiplantae; phylum Streptophyta; class Pinopsida; order Pinales; family Pinaceae; genus Pinus; species Pinus taeda. Next base: position 440,298 of record APFE031498813.1, read on the forward strand.
GTTACATTATTGATGAGTAGGGTGTGCATGTGGATCGGGCTAAGATCCAAGTAATTTAGGATTGGTTGGCCTTAATGACACTAACAGAGCCTCGTAGCTTCTTGGGCCTTGCTAATTTCTACCGAAGATTCGTGTTGGGGTTCTATTATATTGCATGGCCCTTGAGTCAAGTTACCAAGGGTGGAGCAAAATGTTGAAATTTGGTACTGGAGGACAGGTGGTTCCCTTAGGCTTTGATCTTTGGCCTAGGGAAAAGTGTCCAAAAGAATTTAATTTTTCTCCTAAAGTGACTTTATAATTTTTATAAAGTCAAATCTAATTTAAAAGTGACTTTAAGTGATAAAGTTACTAAAGTCTAATTTTAATGTGACTTTAATAAAGTCAATGTAAAAATAGAAAGGAAAAATGACTTTGGAAATAAATGACTAAGTGGGTATTTATTAAAGCGGGGTGAATTAAAAAATAGAAAGTGAGATTTAAATGAGCATTTAATCTCAGGCATAGATCTAAATCTATTTCAGCCATTGGATTTAGGGATCACCCAAAAGTCACTTAGGGGTGGATTAAGGGAAGAAAATGAGGAAAAGATCATTCATTCTTTCATGAGCAGATTGGGAGAAGGAGAGCAAGAGAGCAAGGGAGATTTCTGGACAGGAAGGAGAAGGAGGCGGCAACAGCTTGGCACATATTCCAAGGCAGCACTTCGGCAAATCCGTACAGCTGAAAGAACAAGCAGTAAAAGGCAGATTTTTGCTGAGCAAACAGTAAAAGACTAATTTTTGGGCACGAATGAGGCGATTTTCTGCACGAAAACCGAGGTCTGTCCGTACAATCCGTACGGCTGTCTGTACAGTCCGTACATCCGCACAGCCCGTACATCCGTACAACAGGTTCAGTTTGACTGTGAAGCTGAAAAATGAGATAAGTTGTTTGTTGGAAAAATTTGTTTTGCTGAAATTTTTGCTGAAAATTTCTCACTGTAAAAGGCATTTTCTAGAAATAAAGAAGAGCTCTCAAACTGGTTTTCCCCAAGAGTTGTATGGGGTTTTTCCAGGTCACATTGACCAAAAATCTCTGTGTTTAAATGTGTTTTAATGGCTGTTTGTTATTGCTGATTTTTATTTCTGTAATTTCTAGCATTCTGTAAAATTTCCAGAATTTGTGTTTTCAGAATTTTTTTTTTTAGTTGTTTTTTTTTTTTGTTCTTCAGTTGTTAAATGTATGGTTATGGGAAAGGGAATTTAACTATATGTGAGAAATAAGGAGAAACTGAAAACCGAGGTGGGAAAACAAAAATTTCTACATGGTATTAGAGCTTGAGCGCTGAAGAGCAGTTTGGGACAGCAAAAGGAAAAAGTTACCGCTGCTGATTTTTCACTCAAAATTCTAGCAAGCTGATTTTTCACAAACAATAGTTTTATCTTTACTACAGCAGTGCTATTTTTCAATTTTAGGACAGCAGGATGTCATTGGGATTGAGGGTGGAGGATAGGTTGGATGGGCATACAAATTACAACGTTTGGAAGGAGAGAATGCAGAGTATCTTTGAGGAGGCAGAAGTCTGGGATATCATGGTGCATACCACACAGAACCCTGTTGTTGTGCCTACTGATGCTACTCAGTTGGCCGCTTATAATAAAAAGAACAACAAGGGTAAGAGATTGATTCTAGACGGAATCAAAGACCATTGCATTCCTCATGTGAGAGGAAAGAGCAATGCCCATGAGATGTGGACAACTTTGTCCAATCTCTACTAGAGTACCAATGAGAATCGGAAAATGGTCTTGAAGGAGAAGCTGAAAAACGTTAAGATGGGTAATGATAGTGCAGCTGGATATCTCACAAAGATTACTAATGTGAGAGATGAGTTGGCAGCAATTGGAGAGGCCATTCAACCCACTGAGTTGGTGCGAATTGCAGTGAATGGCCTTCCCCGTTCATGGATGAACTTTGTTGATGGGGTTTGTGCACGTGAGACCCTTCCCACATGGGAGAGGTTTTGGGATGATTGCGTTCAGACAGAGATCAGGAAAGGTCAGCTTGGGGCAGCCAAGCCAGTTGAGCAGGATGAGGATGTAGCACTGTTGACAAGAGGCAAGAAAGGCAAAGGGAAGAAGCAGGCTTCCACAAGCAATGGTGGGGGCAAAGGCAAAGGTAAAGGTAAACAGGGTAACACACAGAAGGACTATTCCAAGGTGAAGTGTTGGAATTGTCAAAAGATGGGACACTATGCAATTGTGTGTCCAGAGAAGAAGAAGAAGAAGGGGAAGGACCAGAGCTTGGCATCTTCAACAGAGGTTGAGGACTTTGCAGGTCTTTTTGACCGGGAGTTTGCGTTCACTACGTGTGAGTCCTCGAGTGCAGGATCACCTGCCACACAGGTTTAGAGGGAGCATGCTTTTCCCTCGATTAGCAGAGCATCTTCGGGTATCTGGTATGTGGACAGTGGGGCTTCACGTCACATGACAGGAGTCTATGAGTACTTCTCAGAGATTTCAGAGAGTGGCACTGATATAGAGGTAGTACTCAGTGATGACAGAGTTGTTAGAGAAGTCGGGGTGGGGACACTGACATTTCAGAGGGAGTCCAAACCTCCCTTGAAGGTGACAGATGTTCTTTATGTGCCAGGGATGAGGAAGAACCTCATATCCGTCTCAGCTTTGGAGGACAGAGGGTATGAGGTATTGTTCAGGGGAGAATAGGTGTTGATGTATCCCAGGGGCACTCCCGCTGATTCAGCTAGAAGGTGTACAAGTTTGCATTCCAGCCCCTTTTGGCATTGAGCAGTAGTACCGACAATAGAGCTAACAGTTCTGAGCTGTGTGAGATAGATTTGGCACCGCAGGATGGGACAGATGTATCATGAAGCCTTGAGGACCTTGCGGGAGATCACTATAGGTATGCCAGATTTCAGTACTGATCACTTTGATACTTGCAGAAGATGTGCGATGGGCAAGTTTGCCAAATCCCCTTTTCCCAACAGTGACAACAGAGCGACTGGTATACTTGATTTGATTCATTCTGATGTGAGTGGTCGGATGTCTCATGTTTCCTTGAGTGGATATGAGTACTACGTTTTATTCATTGATGATCACTCAGGAGGACCTGGATTTATTTCTTGAAGACCAAGAGTGAGGTCTTCAAGCGGTTTCAGGAGTTTAGAGCTCTTGTGGAGACACAGACAGGTCGGAAGATCAAGTCCCTGAGGTCAGACAATGGAGGAGAGTACACCCTTGGAGAGTTTGTTGACTATTGTGCGGAGGCAGGCATTAGGAGGGAGTTCACTGTTCCTTACAACCCCCAGCAGAACGGGGTTGTGGAGAGGAAGAACAGATCCATCGTAGGGGCTGCCTAAGCCATGCTACATGATCAGAGGTTGCCATTTTTCTTGTGCGCAGAGGTCTGCAACACAACTGTTTACTTGTAGAACAGGAGTCCGCATCATGCCTTGGGGCACATGACTCCGGAGGAGGCTTTCTCTGGGAGGAAGCCTGATATTGGTCATCTTCATATCTTTGGATGCATTACATACTCCTACATACCCAAGGAGAAGAGGACCAAACTAGAGCCCACCGCAGAGAAGGGTATCTTTGTGGGCTACAGTGAGACCTCAAAGGCCTTTCGGATTTACATTCCTGCACAAAGGAGAGTTGTTGTCAGACGGGATGTGAAGTTCAAGGAGGACAGGGCCTTTAGGAGGTCACGGGGGTTAGAGTATCTGGATCAGCCAGATCCTCAGCAGCAGTTGAGTCAGTCGCAGGGATCTAGTGGGCATGGATCAGGAGGATCAGGAGGTACATCTATGAGGATGTCAGGTTCGTCAGTGAGCAGTGGCTCACCGAGCTAGAGGGGTGGTGCTCCGGGCATCATGCAGAGCAGTTCACAGAGCAGTTCAGTAGGGAGTCCACTGATGGACAGTTCACACGGTACCTTAGCTTCTACAGGTTCAGGTGCAGGCAGGAGGACAGCAGACAGACAATCAAGAGTTCAGGCTACTAATGGTGATGAGGAGGAGGAGTTTCATTCTCCTATGGGAGAAGCATGCTCAGGGAAGAGGAAGCCCAAGTGGCTTGAGTACACCTTGAGAGATGCCTCATCTGTTGCTGTGCCGAAGAGGCCGGTCAGAGAGAGTAGACCACCTGAGAGGTTTTGTAGCTATATGGCGATGGTTACCAGCATCCTTGACTCTGAGCCTTCTAGCTATGAGGAGGCAGCTAGCCAGCAGGTCTGGAGAGAGGCCATGCAGGAGGAGTATTCTTCTATCATGAAGAATGATGTTTGGGAGGTGGTGCCGAGGCCTGAAGGCAAATCCGTGGTTACTTCCAGATGGCTTTACAAGGTAAAGCATGCTGCAGATGACAGCATTGAGAAATTCAAAGCGAGGTTTGTGGCTAGAGGGTTCTCCCAGGTAGAGGGAACTGATTATGAGGAGACCTTCGCTCCCGTGGCTCGATATACTTTGATCCGCTCCATTATATCGATAGCAGCAGAGATGGATTGGAAGATCCACCAGATGGAAGTGAAGACTGCATTTCTCAATGGCTTCATACAGGGGGAGGTGTACATTGAGTAGCCACAGGGCTTTGAGGTGCATGGGAAGGAGTCCCATGTGTGCAAACTGAAGAAGGCCCT